>KZ505720.1:705505-853633 GCA_002844005.1 Limosa lapponica baueri
TTACAGTACTTGGTTTTCTCAAATCATGACTTTGCAAATTTTAACCAACTTGGACTTAATTCTGGAAAATTGTCTTGTAATAAATATATTTGCAATCAGAGAATTGATGCCTGCAACCAGATCTTACTGACTTGGTTCTTGCTCTGGGCTGCACAGCAGACCCATTCAGTACAGTTAATAACTGAAGGGGTGACTACTTACACAAATCAGAAGCTTCAGGAGCTGATGCTATGCGTTGTGTGAACTTGAGCGAACACACAGCAGTTCTCACTCCCTGTTGCTTTAAATTGACATTGTCATTCTTTTGAGTTATGCCTCTATGATAAATAGAAGGAAAGGTTTGTTCTTCTGGTCTATATTGGTTTTCATTTGTTATTGGAAAGAGAAAACAGAATTCATGCATATTAATAAGAGGAATTAATAACAAGAATTAATGCATATTAAATGATAATGCAGTTGGAATTCTTCCAAAAGTAGCAAAATAGTAGATTAGCAATAAAGAAATATTTTGGCTTGTATCTTTGCTAACAGGAGCATGCTTTAAATTGTAATAACATGGTAAAAAGTGCTTTTTCCTGTAACTCAATGTTGTGCACTGTTTCTAGTAATTTATTTATTTTTGCATTTCCTGTTGTGGTGGAAAAGAAATCACTGAGAATAATCAGATTGCTTATGACTGACTGAATACATCTTTAGAGAATTAAAAATTGGTAATTGTGTAGAATCACTTTAAGCAAGTATCCTATGAATACTTCATCAGTGCTTATTAACAGAAAAATGTCAGTATGTGTGTGTCTGTATATAACACCTGCTTACTCAACAAATCTGTTCCCTGAGCTCCAGTTTTTCAGCAGTAACTAAGAATAGCCAGGTTTTCCTTCTGTTAGCATTTCCCTGTAAATAACACTGAAGGGACGATGGAGGTGAGTTCTGTTAAACAGGGCATTGACAGGACAAAACCTCATTTGAGTTAGCTGAGCAGCAAGAGAACCAAAACTCCTTTGTCCCATTTGCTGAAGACATCATTCAGACTACAGTAATATTTCAGTACGTTGGAAACAAGGTCTTTAATCTCTTAGGAGAAACTGGTAAGAGGAGTCAGTGTCTTAGGATTTCTACTGGTAGCACACTACTGGGCTGGCACACTAAAGATTACTTTATAAAAATAATTGTTCACCTGCCTTTTGAGCTGGAAGCTATAAATTCAAGGATTAATGTAGGTCAGTGAAACTATATAGTTTTTTTAGCTAAGCATTTTGAACTACATCTCATTCCTTAGTTTAAAAATGGGTTTAGTGTCTTAAAGTGTGGATCCAGTACAAGTGCTCCTTCTACCTCTTAGAGCAGCAATGCACAAGGGGCATTCTAACTGGTGGAACAGTGTGGCAGAAAATAAAACAATCATAGACAGAAAAATTTGTTCCTCAATGTTTAGTGTCTGAAGCAGATAGACTGCTTTAAGGTAATAATGCAGAATTCTGCAGACCTCTCAGGATGGGGAGTTCAAACAGACTTTTCCTCTGGGTGCTGGAATGTGACGTGACCATAGTGTTTGTCCTCCTCAGCTCAGCAACTGATCTCCCATCCTGAATGCTTCTAAGGGGAAGGGAATGGTGATCTTATTCATTAGATGCAAGGCTGTTCCTGTTGCGCCCTGTTACGTGATGAAATTATCCTCAGGCTGACTGTTTGTTTCCGTCTGGAGAAGCCCAGCAGACTCGAAAAGTCTCACTGGTGCTCTTGACGTCAGGTGAATGCCAGCAGTTTGACGTTTTTGTGTCACAAGGCTTCATACTGGTTGTTACTGACTGGAGAATGGTATTAGAAATGAAATGCAAAGTTTGATTGGATTAACTGATAGAAATGAAGAACTGTATTAATAAGTGCACATATCTGGCTACAGTAATGATGATCACTTTGATATCCCAGCAGTCACTTTGGGAAAGCATAAGGCCATATTTTCTCATAGGAAAACACTGACATCTGAAGAAATTGAATCTTTTAACTTATTAGACCAGCAAAATAATGAGCTTACATGGTAGAGCCTGTCATCACAAAGTGCTTTACAAATTTCAGTAACTTGTATCCAGCCTGTGCTAAATTTTAGCTTATGCTCTGTGAGGGAGGTTCAACTGCTTTTAGGGACCAAAGTATGTAGCCTTTCATGGTAGGGTCGAAACTGGACTCTTCCTAAACATGCTTTTCATTTTAGTTTCTAGGTCTGGAAGACTGGGCCCTTTTGAAAATGTTCTTAGTGGGGGATGAGCAGGATTTCATAGCTGCAGGGAACAACTGCAGAGTGATCAGAAATTTGGCCAGTCTTTGTCCTCCTCCTGGGGCAGACCATGCTGTTCCCTTGCGCTTTTTGATGGGAAAACTTCAGAGACAGCCCTGGGGAGAAGTCTTAGCCGGGAAACAGCCAAGGGCTGTGAGCTGGGAACTGGCAGACTGCTTTCTCCTGCCAAATGGGACAGAGGTATCAGTAGTATTTTTACTTTTTTTACTTCTTTTAGGCAACGTGTTTCTTGGAGTGACTCAAGTTGAGTCCTTTCTACTACATTCACACATAGTTTAATTGGAAAGAAATGAGTAGAAACTTTCACTGACATTGTTTCTGCAGTGGTTTTCAGTGGGATGCAGGATGAAGAGGGTTTGGGATACAGAAGAGAAACCCTTGAGAGGAAAAACGAGCAGTTCTCCTGACTCCCTTGTATCTAACCAGAGAGTGGTCTGTTTGGGGCATCTGGAAGATTATTTAGGTTGACGTAGGGTTTGAAGCTCTCGTAAGGAGCTTTTTTGTCATGCGTTATCTGTATATAGTGAGGTCCATTTAGTCACAGCATTGCCAACATTTCAGGATGGTTTAAGATCACAAATGGGGAATACATGAGTTTACTGACGGTATTTATTGGGATTTGATGCTTCTGATCAGATACTTGGTTATGCAGAATCACGTTTATATAAATTGTGATTTCACCAGGCAGCCGAAACAGTCATATCTTATATGATTATTAAATCTCATATGAATTGGACACTTTAAAGGGACTTTAAATATGAACATAAATCATAGCATAGAAATGGAAACTCCTCTGCTTCCCTGCATCAGGGCTCATGGGGTTGAGTATAAACTGGCTATTGCAGCCTCAACACAAGATGTTGGTTGTTTCTTCCCACAGCTAAGGTTTGAGATAACCCAGCAACCATATTGTCCATGGAGGCCATAAACATAAGTGTTCCAGAGATCATGCAGTGATACCTAACTTCAGCCCCCATAGTGCCCCAGGCATCAGTGCTGGGGCCAGGGCACTTCATCCTCACTTTCTCTGGGAAATTTAAATCCTTGAGCTTGAGTACTTTATCCTCTTACTAGGCAGCTTCAACACACTGGGTAAGAGTGTTACCCCCTCCTCTCCTCCTGTCCTTCTAGCCTGCAGAGCTGCTCTGAAACCTACTGGTAGCTTTCCCATTGGAAAAGTTAGACATAGCTAATTAATAATTTGACACCAATGATGTATGACACTCTCCTGTGTATTTTCTCTTCATGATTTTAGTGGTAAGAAGCATGGAAAAATCCAGAAAGATAAATTTATCATTCAGTCTATTTTTGGCCTCCCGAGGGTTTCACATGTACTATATGAAATTGTAGTTTAGTGGTTAATTCACTAAATACAGAAGAGAACAGGTTCTCACCCTGATGGGAAGGAGCTGAAAGGATACTGTTGTGTATCATTGTCACTTAAGGCAGGACTGCAGCACTTCAGAGCAAACTCTTCTAAAATGTGTCTTCAACCTGATGGCAATGGCACAAGTGGCTGCAACTTGTAACAGCTTCAAAATGAAGACCAATTAATTTGTGAGGAAATCCGTGTAAAGAAGTTTTTCTATGGAGGCTCACGTGTCCTCTCATGATCCTAAGAAAGCAAGAGAATGCAAAAATCTTCTGCACTAGGAATACTCCCAATGACTAGAGATTTCTGCCTGCCAAGAGAAAGATGCTTTTCTTTCCATGCCCAGGACTTACCCTCGTTCCTTATCAGGGTGTCCGCTGTACCTGCAGAGGAGGGGCAGGATCTGCCTCAAAAATAGCAGCTCACTGCTGTATGCAAGACACCGAATTCAGCCTTTTCCTGCTGTACTTCAGTTAATTCCTCCAGGTTTGTTTGGTTCCCCAACTTGGACTAACACTGATAGCAGCAGTGAGTGTATATGTACATTCTACAAAAAGAAACATAATTTTAGTGGGCTTTTGGTGTATGTAAGTAGGTGTACTTGTCTGGGTGACTAAGTTTCTTGTGCACTGTAGCATTTTCCTCCTGAATTTTGCCCGTATACAGCAAATCATTTTGCTTTTAGAATATTTAAATATCTATCTCCTTCCTTAGAGCAAGCACCAAAAAGAAATGTGTGCTTCATTCATCGTTGTCATTGTCTGTAATCCAGTTGTTCATGTCCAGTCTGATTAGTTCTTTGGTACTGCTGAGAAGAGGCAGCCTGACGTGACATTACAAGAAATAAGAAACAGGAAGAATTTTATTGTGATGTGTAATACCCAGACTCTTCAAAACATATGAAATAGCATAGATGCAAAGTAAGTGTCTTTAGCCTTGGAAAGAGATGTCTGAGCGGAGTGAGGGGAGCTCTATAATACTACAAAGGGTGTGCAGAATGTGGATAGGAATCACTGCCACTGTTTCTTGTAATTATTTCATTCAGATCTCCCATGTTCTATAGTGAGAAAAGGTTCAGAATAAACAAAAGAATGTATTTTTCATGTAAGTAATGGTTAAACTGTTGGTGTTACCACTACAGGATGGAAAGGTGCAAAATGTTCTCACATGAGCTGAGCAATGAGACAAATTTGCAAAAATGCAATCCAGCAAAGGCTGTTAGGCAGAAAGGCACTACCTCTGATGTGGGAAGAACCCAAATCGCAAAGTTCTGGAAGAAGAGGGTATTCTGGGGAAGCAGCAGAGTTACAGCAACTGAGCTGGATTCTCTGGGGCACCGTCAGGGGCAGAACTGTCAGGTCAGAGGCACTGTGGTCTTTACCTGCGCAGTTGTTCTTATATTTTAAGGTGTGTGTCGTGCCAGCAGTGTGGCTGGCAGACAAATAAGCTGCCGTGTGCGGTGCCATGGAGGCTCTGGGCAGCAGAGCTCTCCGTATGCAGGTGATCACAGGCCGCTGGGAGGCAGCCAGACCCCCCAGGATTTTCTGGGTTATGCCACAAGCCAAGGCTGCAGCCCAAAATCAGGAGGTTACTATCCCTGGCATTGGTGTTGATAGTTTCTTCAGAGGATTTGTGCCTTCTGTCACTTACTAGTAGAATTACAGTGCAGGTGTTTATCTTCATCATTTTGGTATTGGCCTTTTGGGGATTTTTTTGTTTGTTTGTTTTTAAAGGCTCAGTTTGTTATAATCTTATAGAATAAGTAATGAAAAATCCTTTTAGATATTGTATGTTCTATAACGTGCTCACACAGGGAGTCAGATAAAATTAACTGGTACAAATTGGAACAGATGCACACACACTTATGCGTGGAAGCATAATACTTATATATGCTAGAGGAGCTATAATGAAGCTATATCAAGCATCACACACTAAGAAGATGGAAACACCCTTCTCCCCCCCCCCCCAACATCTGCTCCTCTGAATCTCCATTTGGGACACATTTAAAAATAAACCAGACTACATTAATTTTCACCTGAAATGCAATCAATAAGGAGCTAACACATTAAAGAAGGAGATGCCAGGCAGTTGAGTACCATCTGGCATAAAATATAAACCCCCTTTACCTGGTATTTGTGTTAGAAAGATCTGCCTGGGCTACAGCAACCAGAAGTCCATTGGTGGCTTGGTAACCATCCAGACCATGAAGATTTTTTTTAATGGGCTTTTGTTGAGAAAAAAAACCCTTTATGACAGGGCCAAGACTGTCAGACTGATAATTTGGGTGAAAGTGGATACGGTGTGGAGTTGTTGGGTGACATAATGCAGGGCCATAAGGAAGACCATACTGGACCAGACGTAGTCCAGCATCCTGCCTTGAACAGTTGCTAACAACAACCACTTTCCCTGCTCCACCTCCCCAGATTCCAGCCTTCAGCTGCTCAGAGAATCCCTGATCCGGAGCCAGCTGGTGGGTGTTTAATGGCCGCTGATTAACCCGTCCACCAGGAATTTGTTTAATCTCTTTTTGAACAGGTTTATCTCTTCAAATGCTCATAAAAGTGTTTTCATGACACTCCTCTATGTGCCTGTAATGTGTTCTCATTTTCAGGCTGATAGGAGTTTAGACAATCATGTCAAAAGTTCCTCAAACAGGGAAAGCATGAGGATAAAAGATTTTAGAAACAGAAATATGTGCTTTCCCAGAGAAATTTCATTCTCTTAACTATCACAGTGTGTCTTGGATGCTGTAATGTGTTTCCTCTTTGTTCCCCATGGTGAAGATGAACGCTGTGCCTCAGTACTTTTCAAGGTGACTCTTTTAAGAGTTTTTCTCTTTTATTGTATCTCTTCTGTGCCTGCAGAGGCTTCGCAGGTGACTTTGTTTTCCCCACTCTGGTGTGCACCTTGTCATGAATTATAGGCTTCCTTATACTGCCAGCTATTTGTAGTAGAGTCCAGAGAAAATGGAAAAAAAAAAGAAGTAAATGTGTGCTATCCATTTCTATACTTGCCATGTTCATTTTTGCCCTTAGCCTGAAAGAAGGATGTACAGTTGAGGCCTAAATAAATATTATTGTTTTTAACTAATTATTCATGCATTCAATTCTGTTAAATTGTGAAAGATAAGACAAGACTTAGAAAAAACATACACTGTACCTAATTATTCAGAGAGATTTCTGCAGTAATGTCTGTGCTGGAACGTACCTGGTGGAATAGATAAACCACAGGCTAAGGTACGGTTTTTTCATGGAAGCCAAAAGAACAAGGAATAAGTAAATATTTAATTATTTATGATAAATTATAAATAACTAATAAGTAAAATAAGAGGAAAGAGGTGATGTCTTTGGGGCAGCAGGCTGAGACAAGGGATTTTTAAGCTGCATTGAAAGCTTGAAAGTGAAGGTTAAATTTCAGGGTGTGGGCTTTTTTGAGGATTTGATCCAATTTCTTTTCTCTCAGAAATGAATAGTGAGTAGTTGGATTTGAAAGAAATTCTACCAAGTCACTGCATTTCATCCAGTAACCAGCCCAGTTTTGCAGGTTGAAACTCAGTTAGATGTGCCATGGGTTCACAGCTGGCAGACAGCTGTGCCCAATGGTGCACTCCATCACTGGAGCGAGGGACTCCAGGAATGCCACCAGGGTCCAGAACGCCCAGAGGATCTGAAAAGCAACAGTATTAACGTCCTCTTCACTACCAAACCATGTAACACGCTTGTGTATGACTTTTGAGTGAACAAAACCACAATTCATCTTCAAGTTGTGTTTGTTTGATCTATGTTTACTCGAAAACGTAATCAGAAATTCTCAATAGTTGAGAGCTGAGAGTGGTGTGGTGTAGAGTCCCTATCACTTTTTAAAGTAAATGTGTTATAGGCAAACTTAGTAGGAAAGCGTGAGGCAAACTGGTTCATCTAAGACCTTCCTCTGTGTTCCAGACAGGTTTTCTTGTTGGTTCATATGTGTTTATAACTGGTAAAAACAGACTAAAAAATAGAAATGTATGAATGTTTTTTCTTTCAGAAAATTCAGAAATGGTTGAAGTTAGATGATAATTGGTTAATTTTAAAATTATTAACACTTTGATAGTTTGGTGTAAATTTAGTTTAAAACTTTAAGAGTAGTTTTAAGGTTTTCCCTGCTGGTTTCTGTAAAAAATATTCTTACTATATGCAGCATCCATACGCTGTTGATCAGTGTACTTCAAAATAATATAGTCTGTTGATTTTTATAAGTTATTTATGATGGCACTGAGAACAAAATGCTCCTGCATCTTTAAGGCTTTATACCATGAGAATCACATTTTGTGCTTGTTAATTTCTTTTGATGCATAGTTAATAACACTTGGGCTGATTTCATATTCAGCAAGCAATTATCTTCCGTCTCTCCCCAAAAAAAGGAGTAAAGGATGGGATTTATGCACTCTGCTTAGACATCTTCTTCAGCACTTCATTTTAAAACGTATTTAGATTGTAAATTTGGCTGGTTTTTATTAAAAAAAAAAAAGAAAAAAGTTAAGGTGTTGAAATGAAAATGGAGTATTTTGTCTAAAGGGTCCAGAAAAAAAAAAAACACCCTGAAAAAATTATTTTCTTGCTTTGCCTGAGAAGTTTGTCCGAGAAGTAGTTAACTACAAATATTGTTATTTTCTCAGCTCTACATATACTTTCTGGAAGAGGAATAGCTGTAGATCAATTAATTAACAAGTCCTGCTCATGAACCATTACTTAACTACTTTTCAGTGGCCTAGTATGTCACCTAGATAAATTTTCTGACATTATGTTAGGTTGTCCTGCATGCTTGCTGTAATTAAGATAAATTTGTTCCTTATAGATTGGCTGTGTCCAATCCAACAGATTGGCAGTGTCCATGTACTTTATATTGCACCAGTATACTGAGAAAGCAACCAAAAATATTAATCTGAAAGTAAGGATGTTTACACCAGTCTGTTTTGTTTTTTTTTAATCAACAGGTAATCTTGGTTATGCTAAATCTTGTGGGAATTTTTTCCAAGATAGTATTTCTTTATGTCTGCACTTCATTAATGTATGCCAAAAATGTGGCCTGTGGGTACGTGTGTGCTGTGAAGACAGGATGGAGAAGCAGGAGACCAGCCACGGGAAGGGCTTAAAGCAGAAATCCATGTTGATGTGTAGCTCTGAAATGTAGAATAGCATTTCTGTACCCATGTGGTCGGAAATCCCTACGAAAAGACCCAGAGGTGAACCTTGGAGACTTGCCTTTGTCCTCTGTTCCCCATCGGCCAGTTTTACTGTGGGAAGGCACAGTCAGATTTTCATGATTAATCTTTAATTATGATTACTTGAAGAATGATGGCATTAAATTTCATTCTGACAAATAATTTCCATGGGCCTCTCAAACCTTTGATGCATGACAACCTGATCTTAATCTGAAGTTTAGCACCTCCATGTAATTACTCAAATAGCAGGTAAAAACGGAGTTTGATGCAGTGATCTGGAAAACAGCAGGTGGATGTGTAAGGGCTTAAGGTAATCAAACCACTTCTGTATTCAAATTGCTGCTTGTTTACTTTTGAATTAATTTTTTTGATCATGGTATTTTCTAGTGCTTTTAGTAATAGATTTATTCAAAAATAGAGGATTGTAGAATAAGGAAAGGCATCCTGCTGTCAGAAAGCATTATGTTCTTTAACTTTTTTCAAAAGGATCTCAATTTTTAAGAACAGTTGTCAGCTACCACTCCGACTTTGGAAGGTTGTTCCAGAGTCCTCCTCCCTTGATGGCTATAGGTTTCATTCTAGGCAAAGCCAATTTATTGTTCTAAAACTAACCCCTGAATCAAATACTTTTCTGTAGAGTTATCTGTGAAGTCTGGTTTCTAGCAATCATCCCTGATCTCATCAGGTGCTTCTACACATTTCATTGCCTTTTATCATCATCCTGGGATTGGAAATTTTGCTGCTCTTCGATTTTGTTCACTGCCTCTATACGTTAAATCAGAGACAAGAAAAGGCAGCATCAAACCAGGTCTTCCCTTCTGCCTGGTCTCTCAGACGGTAATCGCTGTCCTCAGGCTCTTCTGTGGCTTTGCCATACACACATGCAGTAGCCACGCAGTTTGAATGGGCTCTTATAGATGGTTGTTTTTAGTGCACATCTTTAAAAATTTCAGTTAAGAGAAGTTTTAAGTAACCTTTCTGTTCCACCTTTATTTGTCCAGACAGTAACTATGCTGCAGTCATTAAAGTTGTATCAGTATAAACTTGCCTTTGCATTTCGCTCTCCCAGCTCTCAGGCCTCGTGGAGCCATTTAAAGCACCGGCAGGGACAAGGCTGGCTTTCACTTGTTGCTTTCCTAGTACAAGGTTGATGTGAGGATGTGTGGTGAAATCCACCATGGTAATCTCAGGTCAACAAAATGTTCTCAAGATGGTGATGTCAGCTAGAGTATTTGTCAGGTTTAATCTGAGTAAATGTTAGTAAACCATCTCATGGGATACTTTTTGTTAAGGCTTGAGGGACGTGGTTTAGTAATAACTTGGCAGTGCTAGGTTAACGGTTGGACTTGATGATCTTAAAGGTCTCTTCCAACCACAACAATTCTATGATTCTACATGGGCAAAAGCCCCAGCTGGTGGAGCCCTCTCTGCAGTATTTTGCTTTGTTACTCTTCTGGGGTTCAGCAAAGACGACACCAGAAAGTGGCCTCTGAAGAAATAACATCCCATGGGCTACACATTCCTCTGCAGGCTCTTAAGTCTAGGACACTCTTAAAGTCACTCTTTGTTTCATTCCTTCAGAACTGAACAAGTTAGGCTATATGGTTTGTACTGAAGCCTGAAATGACACAGTACTGGCTTTTTTTTTTTTTTTTGGCTGTTTTAGTTTGCTTGCCTCGATCTTCTGAAGACTTTGGTACAACGTGAATACAATGGTGTCCTTTCCTGGTGCCCCACTTATTTAAACGCTGCTGCGGTCCAGTCATGACACTCAAAGATGTCCTCCTTTGATTGAACTGTTTGTTAGTGAGGCTAACCATCTTCTAAAAATTCAGACTTTGCTGCGCAGCTCTCTTTATGAAAAACTGTTCCCGGAGTTATGTGGAGTTGACTCCGCTCTTCTGGCCTTCGTAGCTGGGCAGGCGTACAATGAGAGTGGGCTGGGAAACCCAAAAGCAGGAAATCTCTCGATTGTGTTTCTCCAGGATGCAGAATCCTCTCTTCATCCGAGCCCCTTGGTGATGAGATGGGCATGACCTTTCAGTAAGATTTCTCGGGTTATCAGGACTGCTGGTGTAGCCAAGCACAGCACCAATGCACCGCATTGTGGCTGTGGTAGCAACCCTTGTATTTTGGTACAAGCAGATGAAGACTGCTGTAAAGAGCTAATGAGAAAGAAATGGAATTTATTTTAGCTTTGAGCTACTTGTTATAAGCATTTACTTAGAATAAGAGATTACGAACATGAACACGAGGTGATCCAACTTCAGCTTTTCTTGAATCAGAGAAAGAAATACTTGAATTTGGAGGACTGGAAGAGGTTGTAAGGGAAGGCATTGGGGAGTAAATCACAGCATATAGATGGAACTTACTCTTCATTTCAGTTTTTTAAAAAAAAAAGGGACAAAAAGTTGAAAATGAACTTTGATACTTTTTATTTACATGCGTTTATCTTTAAAACATTTCCTTTTTGATGCTGGTTCTAGCAACCCTAAATTGCAGTGGTCAGAAAAGCTTTTTTGTGGTAACATTTATGCCTAATTAAACATTTATAGAAATATTCATTTACAGTAGTGAAGCAAACTAATACACTGATCAGGCTTGAAATAATGAACAAGCAACAACTCAGAATCAGAGAATAGGCAAAGTGCTCTTTTGTAATTTTATATTCACCTTCTAGATTTGTGGTACTGAAATGTCTGTGTTATGTATACATGCACACATGGTATGTATACATGAGCAGTTTAGAGACTTCGCCTTCATTTTGTATCTTACTTTTTAATGAAGTCTTCACAGAATGATTAGTCTGCTTTAGAGAAGTTCCTAGAGCTATAAAATTCTCTTGAGATGTAGGAATACAATAATTAGGGGTTGTATTATTTTATGTTACAGAAATCAGAGCAGTTTACAGAAGTGTTTTTTAACTACATCAGCTAAACTCAGAGACCATATTTCAAAAAACAAAACAAAGACAAAACTCAAAACACAAACCCCTTGTTATATTTTAAATAATGGGTAAAAAAAACCTTAAAGAGCTGTAAGAGGATTTCTGTAACAAGCCCTAGTATAGAACAAGGTAACGATAAAGTGCTGCTTAAAAAATCTCCCCGATCCACCCACTGGTACATACTGTGATAAACCAAATCCAGCTGGCCTTACTCAAGCAGATCGTTGGTGAGGACTCATGGATACAACAGGCACTACAAAAAGAAATGGGTAGGGCAGGACCAAAGAGAAGTTTAATTCAAAACAAATGGAAACATTAGCGTACAGCTGCCAGATACTCTGTGCAGGACCAGGATGAGGCCAAAAAAGAGCTTCAGGCATTTGGAACCTCCTCCAACCCATCTGTTTTCTAGGAATATTAGTTGTGCTCAGACATTAGGTATTTAGGGCACGCTACACACCACACCACAGAATGGCACGGCAGTGTACCCCAGTAAGCTGGGGGTACGGTGTGGGCAGGCTCCGTGCCTGTCCTGGTGCGTACAGCTCGCTGCAGGCTCTCGCCGCTTCCTCCGTGCTGGACCCTGCGTAGGTTCCCTAGGCTCGAGTCTGGCAGCGCCGCCTCCCAAAACTGCAGAGCCTTAAATAATTGTATGCAAATAGATGTTCAGATGAGGATGTTTTCCCATCTGATGTCAAATTACATAGTGCATCAGTATGTTACTCCTAAAATTGCAGCCTAGATGGGTTATAAATTGCCCATAAGAGTAATCTATGCAGATTCTTGATACTAAAACCTCAGGGAATTAAAAATGTTGCAGAATTTTAATAAATTATCCCTGCTTTAAAATTACAAATTAAAGATCCATTTTCCGTTACACACAAATCTTAACAACTTTGCCAAACCCTCACAGTAAAGTAGGAGACTAGTAATTAGAAAACTGATAGACTGGAAGTGTTAAATGCAAAATGGAAGCCTTGCAATGATGGGTGTCTCTGAGATACAAGTAAATGGATTTGCTGTGTCACCTTTAGAGGTTGGAGCAGTGTACCTGAGATTGTATTTGTATCATTTGCAACTAAAAGAAGCAAGAAACTTTCCTGGGCCTCTAAAGTTAGCCTCTGAACTCCCCAAGTTAAATAAATGTGAATGCTGACAAACTAATTCAAATCAACTCCAAATGGATATGTCGATACATAACATTTAAATGCAAGCCATTTTTATTTAAAAGATCATATGTGAATTTTAAACATACCTTTAAGAACCCAGGTTTAGAAAAACATGAGCTACAAGTTATAACTGTCACTGGGTCACGCGTGAGCTCTCCTGTTAGCGCAGTGCAGGCACGTTCCCTGACATTTCCTTACCTTTATTATTTTTTTGAACATTTCCTTCTTAACTCAAATGTTTTTACCTCTGGTCTTCATTCAGAGCGGAAGTAAGTTTGTCATTTTTTGATAATCAGAAGACTGAAAAATCGTATTTTTTCTCCCTATAAAAATCTGAGTGGTAAAGTGAATGACTGTAAGTGGAAAAAATAGATTTGAAATTCAGAAGGAGTGAGCTCTTAGCTGAGGAAATGACTTTCAATATCTTGTTAAAAAAGGTTTCATTTGATTGACTTACTGGCTTTGGAATTACCTGAGTGAACAGCATTCTTTTTTATCCCTTCTCCAATAGGCAATGTGTCTTAGAAAGATGTTGTCCATAGAGGGCTAATTCCATTGTAAAATGTGTATGGAAGGCCTGTCCTTCATCAAGGGCAGATGTGCACCTTCAAATAAACCTCATGCAGCCAAAGAATAATTACAGTGGCTTTACAGTACGTGTCACTATTTGAGACACTGTGTGCAGCCATCCTTACTCCTTTGTTAATGCAGAAATTCTTGGAGTTCCCTGGTGGAGCTGTGGCCCTGTTGTTCCCAGCTTGGTTCTCCCTTTGCCAGAGAGCCTGTGTAATTACAGGTATTTTAACAGGACTGAGCTCTCAGGAGCTGACAATATGCCTCACAGCCGATGTTTGGTAATGATGCTAGAAGGTTAAGCCTGTGGTGAATACACAAGTGCAGATTGAGTTCAGTAGTTTTTGTCATTTTAGCTTAGACTGACCAGGGAAGGAGTACAGAAATATTGTGTGTTGAAAGGAAATTGTCTCTGGAAGACAGTTTTGAGTTGTCAGGAAGGAGAAAAATATTCTAGTGTGATTGTGGCTAAACCAAGAGGCCTGGTTATCCTGACTTTGCCTGACACTGACATTTGAGTGTTTTACTGTATATAAACAGGTTTTTTATAGCTATATATATAATAGTACCTAACTTTTATGCAGTACTTAAGCAAAGTCACCTGTCTGGCTAAGTAAGGTGGCAGTGCAACACGAGACAGTAAAATCAAAGAAGCCACCTCCGAAAAGGCTCATATTTTGTAATAGGAAGATAAAAGGAGATGGTGACAAAAAACTACTGCTTATTTCTTTTGTATGCAAAGGCGCATGCATATAAGATTTACTTGTTTGTGAACACTGAGCATACATGTAAGCAAAATTCTGCATGCAAACAGGAATTACACAAAATTTTCAAAATGGTCCTTCTGGCCTCATATTTTCTCTCCAGGAGTTTCAAATAACATATAGCGAGGAAAGAGTATAAAAAGATGGAAAAGATTGCATAATATACGCCTACAATATTCTGTCTGTCGCCAGCAATTTGTTACTTGGGAATTCCCAAGTCACAGCTGCCATCTTTGAGCTTAAGCGTATTTTAGAGATTTCTGTATTGCAGGGTTTTGTAACTGCTTTTGAATTAATTAAAAAAATGTGGACATCCTTATGTAATTAGTGTGAGATCCACAGTACACATGTTGCTACCATGGAGTGAATTTTGATGCCCATCACCAAATTTAACTCTTTCACTGTAAAGCTGCAGGGAGCACACAAACTGAATTTCTTTTGATGAAACTTCAGTGGAACTTGTGCTCCATGTGCGTCTTTATTTTAAATGAAGCGTCTCTCTGGGACACATTCCATGAACAACCTGTCCCTCAAGAGACTCTGTAAGCAGGATGTACACAGTTTAAGAGTACGAAGCGTAATTTATTGCTTAATATATGCAATAGATTGGACTGGAAAGCTACCAGCTACCGCTTTCAAAAAGATGTTCCGTGTGTCATGCTGTTTCACAGTGGACATCAGCCACACGGGGAAACGATGAGCCTCTGATGTGCCTTGCATCATCTTTGATATTGCTGAGTTGCCATCTTGTGATTCCTGGGTTGTTTTTTTTTTCCTTGGGGTTTTAAATCTTGTGTTTCACACTTTGCTAACACTTCCCATGAATAAACCGGAGCGGATGTCTCACAGCTGAGCTGTGCTAAGCTGCATCTTGCCCCACAGGCAGCCGAGTCCCTGGGCTGAGGGGGGCACTGCCAGCAGTGGGGGCTCAGTCCTGGGACCACACTAGAGCTAGGTAGAAGTGAAACAACCCAAAGTCTGTGGCGTGTGGGTGTCTGTGCTCTGTGTTGGTCCTCTGTGCTGGTTCCTCCTCACTGCATCTGGTGTTGATGCAGCATCCATCACTGATACCCTTCTACCTACAGCATTTTGGAGAGGAGGCGAATGAAAAGACCAGAGCTGCTTGCAGTGCCTAAGCTGGGGACATCAGGCGTCTATAGAATGGCATCGTGACATTTTCTGGTGTGTTTTGTGTTTCTTTCCTAGTAACACATAGCAGATTTTTTTTTCACTGTTAATGAGCAATGAGTTGACTTTCTTGTTGGCTCCCTCAAAGAACTCCAGCAGAGCTGGGAGGCATGGTTTCCTGCTAAAAATAACCCAACCAATCTTCACTGATACATCACAGAACAAATTACAAGAATATATATGCAGGTTTGAGTTACCATTCCATAAAAGATTTCATTTTTAAAAGAATAGATTACTGCTTTTTTTCATAACATGCACAAATACCTTAATTTTGTCACTATTTTTTAATAAAAAAGGATACTATTACATACTGTGCTTAATTCCTAATAATTTACTGTTACTAAACATGTAGCATCAGTGACTGCAAAAGAAGTATAAAAATGGTGCAGTTTTTAGTCTGTGCACAAAGATATGTTACAGAGAAAAATCTCTAAGTCTCAGCTCTGCCTTGAATACTGAACATATTACAGTGTAAAAGAATATATTTTAATGCATTTGTATTAATTTGTTATGGTAAATTTATTAGACATAATACATATAAATGAACTATGATGTATCAAATCAATTAGTATTCTTAAGCGTTAGTTTCAAGTTATTTATTCTGAGCCCACAAGCAATGAAGTAGATTTTGAGGAGTTTTTACAAAGCTACAGTGTTTTGTGGCCTAAGTTTACAAAATACTAGAGAAAACTGTTATTAAAAAATAAAAATATCCTTTAAATTATTAATTGTACCATTATAATTAAAAGCATAAATCTTAAATGAAAAGCAATTAAAAACTATTATCATTTATTTTTCTTCCCCTTCTTCCTTCTGGGGACATCGGAGCAGCTGTAATTACTGTATGCAAGCATTTACGCTTGCCAGGGAAAAGCTAAATACATGTAATTGATAGCAACGGCTCAGTTTCTCAAGCGAGGAGAATGAGTGCTTGTGCTTACATCCAGTAATTGCAGCCAGTTTTCCCTTCCCAATCTGCAGAAAGTGACCTTGCCGTGGCTGCAATGAAAGATTGCTCTTTCCCTTCTTGGGGGAGTAGAAAATGGGTAAATCCAAAAGAATGTGGAGCTTGCAGAAATTGGAGTGACTGTTTTCTGAATCAGGAAGCAGAAGGTATGTCACTATCATCTCAATAATCTCTCTGTCTCTGTGTGTGCTGAGTTTGCCTTAGGTTGTAGCCTGTTGTCCATCTAAAAGATGGACACCCAGAAGAGTGTGAACTGGATGTAGGAAAAGGATGTCTGCATTTGTTACATGGCCCATTCTTTCCAGTTTCTAGGGTTAGCAAGATGGTAGTAAATGCCCTCTTTAAGATGTCTTTTTCAGATTGCAGACCATCCAGAACACAGATCCTGGTTTAGCTCCACTGGTTTGAGGAGGGAAGTTAGGGCAAGAGAGCCAGAAACAGGGTGCGTAGCCAGTGTGGATCTTCCCTGTGCATCTTTCTGCAAGCAGCAGTTTTAAGACATTTTGAGCCAGAGTTTGCATCTGAGCCATCATTTTCCATTACCACCAAAAGTCTAAATGTCTATTTATACTTTTGGCTTCCTCAACATTCACTGAAAAAAAGTCCTCAGATTATCTATTACTTTAAAATCCAGTGCCTGATGATATCACTAGTTATGCTGCAAGAGACAGTGGATAATCACCCTCTTCATTTTCTCTACCTCATTCACAAGGTTATAGACTTCCTAACATTATCAGTCATGCTTTCATGAAACGAAGAGTACAGGTTTATGCAGTTTTTGTGTGGAAGATGTTTCATACCCTTAGTCCTCCTTCTCCATCTCTGTAATTTCTCAAGATCTGCTTTTTTTCTTTCTGAGTATGAATGGCCACAATGGCAACTGGATAAAAAAGTAGGCACAGCACAGACTTAGGGCAGCGTAGTGATTTTTTCTGTTCTCCTGAATTAGAAACATCAGTCTTAGAGGATAAATGCAAGGTGAGAGGAGTTAGTTCTGAGTTCAACTTCAACGCTGAAATGAGTTAGAGTAGCTGTAAGAACAAAAGTTTGTAACCTGTGGTGCAAGGTGGGAGTACTTACAGAAAAGGGATGAGATCACTAGTTGTTAAAAGAAAGAAAAGCAATTTATTGCCTCAAGAAAGTGGCGGCGTTTGCTGGAAGCTAGCTGGGAATTTAATATAGCCCAAAAAACTAATAACCTTATTGAATCCAAGATATTTAGTGTATGAGCTTTTGTTCTGAGGCTTATCTTTAAAAGGCTTTGGGTAGATCTCCTCTGGTCATCAACACTGAGACATCAGAGAAGAAGCTGTTGTTTTCTAAGATGTGTTTTCCCACTGATGACGGTATGTTTCTATCCTTTATCAAGGGTAGAGTTTGTTCTGGTGCAAAACAGATGTTTAGTGTTAGCACCATCAGTGCATGCTAAAAGGGCGTTTGGTACATTGCATTAAATGTGTCACTGGCGGTGCAGATACAGGAGTTTGGATGGTTTCTGTAGGAGCGGCACTTTTGTGCCGCTTTTTGCTGGGTGTGGGGATGGTCACCAAGCCTTGCGTTTGCTCCCTGGCATGAGCTGGTTCCAGTAGCAGCGTACAGTTGTGTGAGGAGAGTCTGCTCCTTACGAGGAGCTTAACAAAGTTGAGGGATTGCTTGAGCAGTAGGAGCAGATGTTAAAAAAAAATACATTAGTTAGGATCATTTTTCTGTGTGGGTTATCATTCTTAAATGATTTTTCTGTATCGCTTCCCCGGGAAGGCTGTATGTGGTATCTGTGGATATATGACAGTGTGAGGCTTCTTTCTCCATCAAAGCAAGTTCGCACACAGCATTTTGAAAGCTCATTTAAAGCTGCCCATTAAACGTACTTAACACCCCCTATGTGCTCAACATGGTGTAACCGCATGGAATAGTTAGGTTGAACTTAAAATTACTGTTCTCGGCTTGTAGTAAGCTTTGAAGGCTGCTGCTACTGCTAAGAACCAAGGAAGAGTCAGAAAATCTGAACCCTTTTTAGTTTTTTCCAGGACAATGAGATACTACTGGTTATGAAACTGCCATTGCCTTTATCTAGAAGTCATCCCAGCTACAACATGACCAGTAGTATTGCCACATCTAGTTCCCTTTTTGACCACTGCTGAGAACTGGATTGCTATTTTTGGAGGCCTCATTCATGCTAAAATGTGGTGGGGTTTTGACTGGTAATGACTGATTTAGACTCTATTTTTCTGTATGTACAGTTATTTTTCCCAGTGCTTCAGACTTTCTGTTATCTGAACTGAATTTCATCTGCTATTTTACCATTTTACCTTCAGTTACTTGGTACCATAATCTCCTGTAATTCTTCACAGAATTAGATCTTACTTAGATCTTACTGCCTTGAAAAGTGCTGTGTCTTCACCAGTCGTCTTCGTCTTAGTGTTCTGCCCCTTTCCCTCTCCTTTATGGATCCGTTGAAAAGCAGAATATCTGAGGGATCCCTCTGGTAGCCTTGTTCCATTGTCAAAACCAACCCATTACCCCTCCACTTTGTTTCCCTTCTTTTAATGATAATTAATCTACAAAAAGAGATACTGGGAGGGAATCTTTTAATGAGGTTACTCTACAAAGAGATTCTCGGAGGGAAGCATATTTGCCAGGGAGCCGCTCCGTGAGCTGCGGGTAGAGGCTGCATGCAGGTCTCTAGTATCCATTCCATTGCTGGGTCTCGTTTCCTCACAGAGCCTGAGTCAGCAGAGGAGGATGCTTCAATACAGTGCTTACATGACTATGCTGTTTTTCCCATTCTTTCTAGATTTTCCACTGGATTAAAATAAATAATCCGAAGAGTATAAAGATACAATTTTCATTATAGGTATATCCCATGTAGGTGGAAGTAAGTTTGTGTCATGACTGAATTCTGAAGCAAGATAGCAGTAGATGCATGGATTTTGATGGTTTCCAGCTTTAGCTGTTGGGACACGTCTATTGCAAAAACTTGCTATTTAGATTTGTGTGTACTCCATTTTACCTGGCCAGTAAAATTCATGTTGTGGTAAACCATGAAGATGCTAGCATACAAGAAGGAAATTTTCACGTCTGTGTTCAGTAGACACAAGAATAAATGCAACAGATCATATTCCAGGAGGCCCAGTATACCTACTTTAAAACAAAACAAAACATGATGTTAGGATTAGAGTAATTGCAGCAGTATGGTCACTAGCTGTAAAATTATATTTTCTTCCTTCACTTCTTTAAGTGTTATTGGGCTTACTGAACAATTTCAACTTCTGAATTTAGTTGGAGAGATGATAAAAATGAAAAGCAAGTTAAAGAGAAGTGTTAGCATGAGAGTATTTCTAACTCCCAGTACTGCCATTTCCAAGCTGTGCAGCCTGATAAATGCATATACAGTGGCTTTCAAGCACCAGTGACATCCAGCGGTGGCATCCCCTTAGACAACCCCGGATCTGTGAACTTGTAGATTATCCAAAGATCTTTAATACTCAACCATTTGAAGTTGGCAACTCGGGATTGTTTTACTTCCTGACCCAATTCAGCTTATCTCTGTTTTATTGTTTTCATTTTGGTGGAACAGGGTTTCTTTTATTGCTGCATTGACAAAGAGGTTCAATGAATGCCTCCAGCTGGCGTTGCCTTTTTTGTTGCTCCGCGTGATATCCTAATTGACATAGTATTCTGGAATCTGCTTGAGATTATGAACTGTATACTTTAGCAAAAGACTCTAGGATCATTAAGATTGCATAGTTGACTTCCCGCAGTGCTTATTAGGGATGAATTCGTGTTTATTTGTAGTGTTGACAACGGAAGCTGAAATCACGTGTCCTTCTACTTTATTTCATTTTTAACACTTTATTGTGAAGTAAAAATAGCTGAGATTTGTAGGAAATAAAATAATACATAATAGAAATCTTAAATCTCAGCTGGTTACAAACTATTATTCCTATATTAGATTTCTCTTCAGGTTGGTAACGGGTTGTGCTTAATTTTGTCTCTTGGTACTCAGTGTTAGCACAAGACAAATGCAGTTAGGATGTTAATTGTCACTCTTACTAGAAGATAATTTCATGGCAATAGTACCTGTCTGGCATTCAGCTGTCCTCTAAATGTATTATATCATTAGAAGGACTGACTTGTTTTTAAATGCATACATTTTCAAAAATAATTTTAGCAGTGTGTGAGGTTGCTCTTTCCTGTTTGAGATGTAAATGACACCAGAATCTGTCTCAATTAAATGCTAGATTCTTCTCTCAGTAATTTAGTGTTGTTGGGTCTGTGTACTTGCAGCAGAATTGAGAATATTGGTTTTTAGTAGGGCTTTTAGTATTAAAAAACCTGAAAGTAGCAGCTCAAATGGAAATTATGGAGTTTTATTTGCCTTTTCCTCTGAGATACAATCTTTCTGAGATATTCATGAAGAGGTCAGAGTAAGAAGTCATGTCTTTATTCCCATTTTTCAGCATCATTGTTTTGTTGAATGCCATCTTCTTTTCTGAGGGGCACCATAACTAAGTATCATAGAAGATGAAACTGAAAACCAGACCCTGTCATTAAATCAGAAATAGTTTGAGAACTATGCTTTTATAAGCTCTTTGTCTTACTCTTTGCGGGTTTGCTCCTAAAAGGAATAGAAGATACAGATCCTAACTTTTTTAATGTAGCAAAATGTGAGGAGCTGGGGACTGGGCTCATCACATCTAACTTTATAAATCTAAGTGAGGTGCATGAGGTAGCTGTATAGTCTCCTTTGCCCCTCTGGGAGGGGACAAGTGAAAGAAGACAATCAGGTACCTCCTAAGAGGTTTAGACCTTAGGTAGGCTGATCTGTTTTCTAGATGGGCAGATCTCTGTCCTCCATCTATAGATGGTGTCTTGAATGACTCTGCTCTTAAGTTTGTTGTATCAGGGCTTCAGGATGCACTTCAGAGTATTGGCCTTTGCTTCTAGATTATGCAACCATAAAAAATAATGTATTTGAAAAACTACCCATTAAAATGTGATTCCCAAGCACTAACTTGATTAGTTTGTAAAATATGCATGTTTAAAACCATTAGCTGTTTTTAATTACACTTTCAAACCATGAATGCTTTTTTTGAATAGATAATTTAATATAGTGCAGCATTTGTTTTTCTTTTCCACTGAGTCCATAGAGCATTTAAACAGCTATTATAAGCTATAGGATATTACAGCTTCTATAGCAAATCTGGGGGTTTGTGTTGATTGTTTATAGCCCAATTATAGGGATAACCATTGTCCTGTATATTTTCTAATGAAGCAGAACAAACGCTCCCCGACTGAAAAAGGTTTTGGTGTAAACCCCACAAATTAGGACCCTGTAGCAATGTAGGCAGGTTTCTAAATTATTTATCAAACTGTTAGTGTTGTTATCTCTGTTAGATTCAATTATATTAACAGTAACAATTTAGTGGAGAAATCTGTTGGCAGAGAGAAAAAAATCAAAACAACGTATAAGCTAAATGTCTTTATTGATGAAAAATGTGTCATTTGTAACAACATTCAAGTTTTCTCATATTCCCAGTTCCAACATGGCAGAAAATGTCACAGCACTAATCATAAAATCACCTGAGGGAAAAGCCCCAAAGAGCAATTTTTTAAATGTCTTTGTCTTCAAATGTGCTAATGTACATATGTTGGCTACTTATATTACATGTATGACTGCACTGCAAATCTGAGAACCAGTATTTCTTTGATTTGATGTAATTTAGTTTGTATTTCTACTTCAATTATATGAAATATTATAATGTTTTATTACATACAAAACATATGTAGGGTGAAAAATATGAAACTGAAAAAAAGAACAAAGCAAGTTTTGTTACGGAAGCTTACCAAGTTTTCCTCTACTTAAAACATATTTCAAATCCTAACAGATTAATGCATTGCAAGCATTAGTACTCTGAGAGAAGACAGAGAAGACAGCCGTTCTCCACACCAAGGGCAAAAAATCTTCCAATGTTGACTGTAGGAATTTCTAGTTCCATAGGTCTTCTCCTTTTCAATCCCACGTTCTTCTGTCAATTTCAACAAAATTACTAAACCTTAAAACCTTACATTCAGGCAGCTCCTCTGCAGTTAAGGTGGCTTAACTGTATTAGCAATAAATAGGTTTTGTCTGAGTGTTCCCAGGATAAGAGCTATTGTGTACAAATAGGAGTAGGGGAAAAAAAGATGCTGGGTTTCTGGACCCGTGATGGAGATTAAGAGTTTATTCATTCTTTCTGGAAATCTGGTAGATGTTTTCTCAAAAAAAGAGCTGTAAAATTTAAAACCAAAATTGCATACAGAAATTTTAGTCCTAAGGAAAAACTAAAGCACCAGACTCACCAGCAAAGGTAGTCTCTTTGAAATTGTCTTTCCTTTCACCTCCTAGCTCAGTTAAAAGTATTCCTTTCAATAATCATGTACTATAGCGTTTACTGTGTATTTTGATTCATTCATCAAAAGCGCGCATTGTGGCCAGACACATGTTAAAATTGAAGCAATCAAATAATTTACAGTGACAAAGGACTTAATTTTAAAAGATACTGAGCATCTACAAATTAGTACTTACACCTGTTGGAATGAAACATCAGATTATGGGAATTCCTGGAAGTTGCTGTTTGGTAGGAATAGCAGGAGTCCAGCACCACTCTGGATTAAGCCAGCGCCAGGAAAAATTGCATTCTATTTGCATTATAAAATTTTAGGCTATCTTCATGAGTAAGGACTGCACATTCTCCCAGAGTTTTAGGGAGAAGCCATGAAGTTTGCAGTTTGTCCCTCTTTACCTGTAAGCTTCTTCAGCAAGAAGTAAAAAGGATTTAATAGACAACCTGTGGCACTTAAGTAATGTTCAGTACACTACAACTCGTATCGTATATGTTGCATTTTTTCAAAACAGACCCTTAAGGAAATTTCTATTTTATAATAATTATTTATAATAGTTAATTATTGAAATACCTTTTGCTAATCTTCAGTCTTCTCTCTCTCAAACATTTGCAAATGCTTTTCCATAAAAGAGGTAATTGCCCAACAGTTACACTCTACTGAAATTACTGTTTGCACCAAAATTATTTAAAAGAATACATGAAAGTTATTGGATGCCGCTGAGCAACGGCACTAATACAGTTACTGAAAATCAAAGCAATCAGAGAAATGGACTCAATTCTCCACTCCTGAAACTCTTCATCTTCCAGCTTAAATGAGCAAAGCTCTATTCAGATCAATTTAGCTATGACTCAGTGTAGATTCAATCTAAATGATTATGCATAAGGATCACTGTAAGGTGCCAGTTTTGTGTAACAGTGCCAATTTTCTGTAACAGTGCCACTGGTAATAAAATACAATAAAAGTCCAAATGTGAATAGCTATAAATAAATGAAGGGAATAAAGTGAGGCATGGAAAGATTTCAGTTAGTTACATAGTGAAGTTTGATACCATTTACAGTAGTACATTAGTCTATACCGTCTAAATGGAAAAGAGTCCCATCCTAGAAAACACCATTGCAATTACCTGATGTTGTTGACCACAGTAGATGGCCTGCTTTGCCGGTGGTCTTCTTCAGATGTTAAGAGGGGATTAGGGCAGAATTGCCATCAGTGTTCCCTCTACTATTTTTAACCCGCTCAGGACTTGGTTTCTAGTGCTGTGTAGCACATTTCTTAAGTTTCCTCTTTATGTTTGCTGTGGGTTTAAAAGCAAAATCTGATTGTAATTAGCATTGCTAAGGTGGCCTGCAGGTCTACCAAACCCCAGTAGGTGGATACGGGCAGACTTTTGTCATCATTGAATAATGCAACAGAGCAGACTGGAGGAGTGTGAACTTTGCCAGAGTGCCTGATTATCCTGCCCTTAAGGTCCTGCAAAAAGACCATCACTGTCATGTCTGATGTACTATGACAGCAGAGAAGTGGACTGCAAAGGCATCACAACTATCTTCCCCTTGGGAAGCGGTGGCTTATACTGCAGCAGGTATGTAAGTCATTTTTTGTCCCTTCTTGGGTGACCAGCCTCCTGGGCTTTCTTCTTACAGAAAATGCCCTTTCATGAGAACATCCAGCATTGGCTCACGACTGCCACAGTCAGTTCCTGGCAGAACAGTGAGAACTGGTCTCCTGGAAGCTAAGTATTTGAGGCAGGCACAGGCCAGTCAGAGCTTGGCAGCTACGACAGGGTAAGTCTGGTTGCTTAATCCTGGAGCTTGTTCTGGTAGTGGGCTGAGGAAATATTTCTTCTTTCTTATTGCCAGGGACCAGAACAAAACAGACTGTAGGGTCTAGCTTCCATCACTGGTGTCTTTTTTGTCTCATTTGTTTTGGGTTTGTTTTGGCATTTGGAACGCAGATGATCATCATGAACAGAGTGTCAATTTATCCCTGCAAAAAACAGTTTCCTTTTGTGAGACAAACTGTGGGTTCATGTGAATCTTTCATTGCATTAAAGAAAGATATATATGTCCTAAGGCAGTTTATCTTTAGGGAATTACGTGACCTTGTACACTTCATGAAATGGATAGAGTTCTGATTTAATCTCGTGATAGCATTTTATTTTAAATTGTAGAGACCAACCTTTTTATTGTGCTTTTGCAAAATAAGCAGTTGCTCTACTGGGACATTTAAAAGGAAGCATGTAGGGGAAATCCTTCACTACAAACTGAATGACAAGACAAAATTAGAGCCTCAAGAGGGAACTAAAAGGCCTTGTACCAATTATCTATACAGAAATAAGTTTCTAGTTTTTATTACCTTACCACTAAATAAAAGCTCATGTTAATGTGGTTACTTTCTTAGTAAAGTAGTTGGCCAGGTCTTCAGGCTTAACCAGTCTGATTTGGTGTCAAAGACGGGACATAATGTTGAAGATGATACATAGAATGATAATACAAAGAACCTTGAGATATGGAACCATGGCTGCTGAATTTTTAGTTATCCCTGAAAAGACAGGGACTATAGCAGGATTTTTTGAGTGACAGAACATTTTGGAAAAAAATACAGCATAGAGCTCTTTGAAGATTTTTGGTTGGCCTAAGCTACATAGAATACTTTAGCTTTGGAAGAAAGATGAGGCAGGATCACTAAATGAATCATCTGCACCTGAATGAATGTCACTGTAGATGCATATTTTTTCTTGAACTAAGTACTACACATATTTATAAGCATTTCAAAATTATTTATTTATTAAGTACAAGTATTGTTCTGATTCTTGCAAGTATAGAAAACATGAGATGATTTGCTAGATAGTGGAACGCTTTCTATCAGTGCGTACAGAATAATGACAATTAAGTATTGGCAGAACGTCATCTAAAAGAGCGTAGACTTTTCTCACTATCACTGTTTTCCCTTGATTTTCTTAAACTTGTAAAAGGAGAATAGTTCTGCATGGTAGTATGAGTAAAGATAGAAAATTTTTAACACTTCCATTGCCAAATACAGTGATGGAATTTTCACAAGCAAGATTGGCATTAAATAAGCAAAACACCAATAATTTTGTGCATCTGTTTTGCTGTATATATACTTTTGTCTCTTTTATTAAATAGATACTTTTACAGGCAGTTCAAGAGTAGATATTGTAGAATGTCTTATACACTAGCAGTAGATAACATCAAGTAATGGATATCTCTAAAATTAACTTTTGAACAGCTGCCTTTGTGATGAAAATCATCTTCCCTTGTAAATGGTTGGTAGGTCAACACAGGCTATTAAAGATGAACCCATTGCAGAAAGCTAGGAAATAAAGTGTGTGTGTTGGCTTTATTTTGCTGTAACTTACTGAAACTGGGACAAACAAGCTTGGCATTGGGGCATTTGGAACTGAGCAGTCCCCAGCTGCTTTCATGACGTAGGAAGCTTGCCACCAGACTACAAAAGCTTGGATAATACCTCAGCAATCGTCCCGGAGATCTTCTCTGGCTCTGCAAATGGAACTTGAAGTTTGGCTGACAATGCCCATAATGATCCTCTGGCTGGACACTCACACAGAGCACCACAAAGTTTTAAACTCTTCATTTAATTTTATTTCCTGAAGACATGCACAGAATGAAAGTTAGCCACTTATATTCAGAAAACACCATCTTCACTTAAATGTACTAAACTGTTGGATGCAGTAAATTCAGAATGGCTTTCCATTACCTCATCATATCTGATGCAAATTTTTATGGTCTATAATAAGCACCTATTCTGAGTCTTTTTCCCCTTGCGAACAAGCTCAGCTCTTTGTTTGATCATGCAATTTCTCAGAGCCTGCAAGCGTGGGCTGCTTGGCAGAGGTAGGCACACCAGGAGCCAAGGCAGGGGCAGTGTCCTCAATGAGACCACCACCACCCCCCTTTGTTCTGACCACTTCCCCAGCTTGGTCACGCACACGTCGACTCATTACAGTCCCTGTTTACACACACAGCCTGCTGTAACAACCTTCCCCGCTCACCTCTCATACGCACACACACACGCAAACATACAAATCCTTTTGTTTCTTCATCACTTAAACCATACCCATGCTCAGATGTACATGTACATAGACATATACCTCTCTGCCTAGAGCTGAAGAATAGCAGAGCAGGTCCAGTGATGGAGACCAGAAGCTGGGCAAGAGTCCAGATTGCCAGATAGATTTGCAGTGATGAGGCAAGTCCAAGGGCAAGTCAGCGAGGCGAGGTCAGGGCTGGGCACGGGCAAGAGCCCGAGCTCAACATAGCCCCCAACCCAAGGAGCAGTGGAGGCCTCAGGGGAGGCTTCTCACAGCCCTTTCTCATAACTGGGTTATGAACCCTGTGAACTGTGTTCAAATATGTGTGCAAAATACAGAGATACATGTTAAGAACAGCAAAAGTTACCTTTTATAAGGGGCATTCCTGCTATCTGTGATAGGTGTTGATTTTTAGTGTGGCAGGAATCGGACTGACTCTGTGTGTCTCTGAGCAATTCGCCCTAGGCTTCTTAATGGCAAATTTGGTGCAGCTGTCATTTACCGATGCCTTTCATGAGGTCAGTTGAGTCCTCAATAAGTGTTTTATAAATGTAAACTTTGTCAGTCAAATCAGTTTTGAGGTTTAAGAGTGTGTATAGTTCTAGTTTTCTTTGATATTAATGCACTCTTTTGAACTTTGAGATACGTTGATAAAACAAAATCTTGCATCTTAACATTCTAACTGAAATCAGGTGAATTTTAGAATACCAAATATTCCATATAGACTGCATTTATAACAGTAATAGATGGTTGACTTCTTTCCAAGTAACCTGCAGCCATATGATAAGAACATAATTAATGCTTGTAAGACCATCTTCAGTTTTTATATTACTTTATTTATTTTTAGTTAGATACTTTGTTATTGGTTAGTTATACTAGACTTAGCTCCTTGTAGACTTTCATGCAGTATAATTATTTGTTTCTTCTTCAAAATATATATAAAATGCCATGAAAGTAACATTTTAAAAATCTTTAATATTCCTCTTATGTGACACAGGTTCTCATTGAATATTTAAAATGGTGGAAGAAATGTAATTTTGTTTAGGTGATCATTAAATTCTTTGGAGAGAAACAATTTTCTGCTGAAAACCTATGTGATCAATGCTGTTCTACATCTACATCATTAATTAGGATTTAAATAAAAGTTAATCTATTAATACAGAGAAAAAAATGTACATATGTAATTCATGTCAATGATAATTTTATTATTTTTTTGTGTGAGATAAATTCAAAACAATTTTTTATACTTCTGCTTAGATTTCCTGGAATTAGAGTTTTTCTAACTGTCTCATCAGACTAAGCAGAATACATCTGTAATCTTAATTTTGGAGAGATCAGTTATGTCCAGTAGTTCTCAACTATGAAATTTTTCCCAAAGTGCTGGTTGGTTGCATGGTTTTAAGGTTTTGTAGTGCACAGGTATGAACCTAGTGGGGGGACAGGATCCAGTACAGTAGTATGGACAATATTTCATTGTCGGATTCGTTATCCTGTGAAGTAAAATAGAGATTAGAAAACCAGGAGTTCTGTGAGTGGCAGAATTTATGAAATGCAGTGTTTGCATTATCTGATCCATGGTGAACTGCCAGCCCCCAACAAGCTGTTCCCGTGGCTGAGATGTCCCTGAGTGACCAGTCTTGTGCACATTCTTTCTTACTGTAGCTGTACGCCATTCCTGCCATTCCCTTAGGCACATCTCCTACACCCAAGTACATATTTCCATGACACTTTTAGGTAACTTACGTCCTCCAGACTTCTGTCAGCTTTGCTTGAATTACCAGATTCAGTTGAAATACCTTTCGTGAAAGTGTAAGTTACTGAGGAGGAAGAAACTCTCAGAGAGACAGAGACACACATACAAGCAGATTGATTGCTTGCAGCTCCTTTCCTTAGGAAACTGGTCTAAAAAAAAAGGTGGTATTTTTGCAAAGATTAATTTGATTTTGACATACATTCTAGCCAGAGGCTGCTGTAACAGGTCAGCATTTGCTGTGGGCTGACAACAGATGTGAAACAGAGAGCAAGAAGGGAAAGAAATTTGACCAAGAACCTCAGCGTGTCCACCATGCACATGGTATAGGAGATTGGGGCTTTACGTTACCTGTAGCTGGCATGGCAAGCGGAAGAGGAATTGCCAAGACCTCACGGAAAGTACGCATAAGAGAAGCATTTTGATGGTACCTGGCAGACAGAAGTCTGTTAACAATCTAATCTTCTCTATGTCTCCTTTCTTTTTTTTGGTGGCTTGTTCTTCTGGCAGGAGGTCTCATGAGCTCTTGGAATTGGGGTGCACCTGCTTTCATCATTTATATTTTTTGTGAGCTTGTTCAGTACAAGCTCTTGTTGTTTACTTCTAATAATTTTCTGTTTAACAGTTCTCAAGGGCAGACAGAAGCACACCTTCAGATACTGTTATTTCCCCCCTGTTTTGTGACAATAAGTGAATGCCAGCTGTGATAAAGAATAGGAATACTGACGTAATCTTCTCTTCTTATGTGAAATTAAGTTTTAGGAGAAGCTGGTAGAGAGCGGTTTATTTTATTTCTAGTGGAACATTTTGAAAAAAGCTGGTAGTTTTCTGTGTGGTGGGAAGCAGGATACCAGACATGTTGGAAGCTGCGAATGTTGAAGGTTGCCTGAGGTTCTACTTCTGCGTAATCTGGGTAATACAAGCCACTCTTTCCTGATAGAAGGTATTTGTGTTATGAATGCCCAAATTTGCTATTATTTACTGTCGGCTGCAAGGGCAGAATACTCGTGATGCAGGTTGAAGAACAGGAGGAGCTGATGAATACGTTGTCTGAGCTGTTTATCATCCAACCCTTGCGCAGGCTGGCCTCCAGTGGCGCCACTCATTCTCTTCCCCAAAGGACTCAGATTTTATACTCATTCCAAGAAGAAGATAAGTAGCTGACTGAAAATTGGTGGTTTTCAATTATGTTTTTCTCCACTGCATTTTTACATATAGATCAAATCAAATCAAACGCCTTCTGCTGTGAATTACAAAACCAGAAACACCATATGTACTGGCATGTTTTCTGCAAACTCTGAAGGAGGGAAATATGTAGGTATTGTGTTAGGACTGCCACTCATTATAGAGTCTGTAAGTTGTTTTTCTCTAAACTGTTACAGGTGGTAAAATTCCATCCGTGGGAGAGATCTTTGTCATCTGCCCATCACTGTTCACCCAGCTGAGGTACAGGGGGACAGTCTATGAGCAAGCTCCAGAGTAGGAGGTGCCACGTGCTGAGGCTCGCTGTCAGGACCGTGCGAAAGTCAGCTTTGTACTAAAGCTGTATCCTTCTACTAAACCCACGTTTATGGGATAGCAGGAAGCAACTCTCTCATTTGGCACAAGGCTGTGTAAAGAAAAGCTTGGGAAACCTTTGCAGGAAATGAACTGTATCTAATCCAGTTTGATATAGTAGGCAGCATATTATTAAGCCAAATCACCATGTTTATCCCTTTTTTCTTTGCACTCTTGTCCCTGAGGCCAGTACCCTTCCCTCCTCTGGGCAAGTTGTGCAGGGCTTTATAATTGGAGGGATCAGTAAGCCTTCCCTCTGTCCCCTCCCCTCTTCTGCCCATGCTTCCTCACAAGTTCATGCCGATACCTACTGGAGAATAAGATGCAGCACTCCTTTAAAACCCAAATCACTTAAATAATGAACTGGAATAACTTGCCAGGGGCAAAGTGTGTTTTTTGTTAAGATACCAGAAAAGATCCATAGACCAAGTCCACAGGGACCTGGTCTTTGCATTAACTCTCATTAAATGCAAAAGAAAAGAAAGGAAAACAGCACAACTACCAGGAGGCTTTCTTAATTTTGTTTTGAGGCTTCTCTTATTTTCAGTATTGAATCCACTTTTACTTTTCATCCAATTTTGTTTGTTTTCTGTCATCTTTCTGTCATCTTCTGTCATGTTTCTCTTCCTTGCTTTTCTTTTCAAGTGATGCTGGTCAGCTGAAATGGTAATTGGCTCCCTGTCAGGCCAACTCAAGGATTTGCAATTTATTTTTGCCTGTCACCTGTTGAAAAAGGACTGAAGATTCCTTTTCTGCCCACAAAGGAATCCATTAGTAACACAAAAGCAGCAGCTGCATCACAGCAGAGATGCACAATAGTTATATACATCACTTACTCTTTATCTGCTTCAAGACATTAGGACAGATTGTTGCCTTTAATTCTCTACCTGGGAAAAAAAGAGTCCATATAGTGCTTCAAATTAGCTGCGCTCTCTTTTTAACTCCTGAAATGACATTTCTTACCCTACAAAACCTTCTTGAAAAATTATTTCAAAGCAAACAGAAAATTGTACAGCTAAGATGTAGTCCTAGTTCAGTGCTTCATTGCTTCAAATTTTGAGCTGTATAACCTCATACAAAAGGTGTAGTAACACAGTAGTAAATCAGGTGGCTTCTCAAGACACTTCAAAAATCTGAGATTTACTTAGGCTGACTTGGCTGAGCATTCAGGTTGTAATCTGAAGCCATAATGGTCTTATTGATGCAGAAAAAACAGCAGCAGCCAACTTATTGGTCATTTCTTTCCTTATCCTCTACTTGTTATATTGTAGCCAGAAACATTGCAAATGTAAGTGGTTATGTTGTATTTCAGTTTTCATTAAAAGGACGGAGAACTAATAAAAATAAAAGCTGTAAGATTTATAAGTTGATTACAGCCAAGAAATCTGAAGAATGTTGTGGTCATTTTTAAAGCTTTTTTGATTCTGTTCTTTTTATGCAGCATCACACTGGCAGGATACTCCCTATTGAGACTGTTTTCGCAATCTGCTAGCCTTCTTTAGTCTTTGCCAAGTGCTGGTGGTGATGAGTTTTCAAACACCCTTTCCAGTGATGGAATTTCATATACCCTTTTCCTTTGCTTTTACTCCTTTCAGAAAAAGTACTTTCTGTCCTGGTAACCTGGTAACATCAGCAGTGCATGCAATGTGGTATGTTGAACTAATTGCCAATTAAATAATAGGGAAGGCCAAGATCTAACAGAAAATCATTGTGCACAGTTCATTAACTGCATTTCACAGAACCGAAATCATGCCACGGGATTTTTAAAAACAGGTTAAAGGAATGAACAGTTTCTTCCTTAATACTGAATAGCTACCATGCGGAGCAGAATGGAAAGATGCTTAGATGAGTATTTCCTGGGTTTTTCAGTTCTTTCCCCTCCCCAGGCAGATATCTGTACAATTCAGTAATTTCTGTGGTTTAGTTTATCTACTCTATGAGATGAATGGCTTTAAAAAAGACATGGGGAGTTTTGGAGATAATCAGTGTCTTAGTCCTATGTCTGAATATGCCTTCTCTGATGTTCAATTGTAGTAAACCATGGAATACTATATAAGATAGAGGAAAATGCTGCAGATGCCTTTCAGGCAGATTTTAAAATATTTGATTAATATTTTAAAATATTACCATAGAGTACTTGACTTATGATGAGTCAGTTAATACCTATAAGGAATTATTAAGTGCTATAACAGGGACCTTTTGTATAGTAAAAAAGGTATAACAAGGCTGGTTCTTGATGCTATGGGTTCCTGGTGCTAGACAGATTCAGACAAGAAATGGAATAAGTGTGCATGTGTGCATCTGAATGTGCTTGAATATAGGCAAAAAAGGTCAAAAATAAAACAAAAAAACCGAGAGGTAAGAAGTGAGTTGTGTTTGGGGAATCAGTGGAAGTGTAGAAGGTCCAAGAGTGAGCAATGTTTCATCTAGAGCAATGGGGTTTGAAATGTCAGTGCTAAATGCATTGGCAAGAATGGGTAAAATACTTAGAAAAAGGATAGGAGGGAGAGCCCAAAATAAAATCTAAAATTTATAATTTTTATAATAGATCTAAAAGCCAGTCTTGAAACATTTCACCTTTAGCATTTGAAGTATCAAGATGAAAATTTCTCAAAATAAGCCCTTTGACATATGGTTTATTGCATAAACTTAAATTTTACCATGGAGCTTGTTTTTTAAGAGAGAAGCAGTGACAGCTAGCCATAATACACTGAGGTTTATTTTTAGTCTTGCTGCTGATGGAATGCTGAGTGGCTGCTGGTTATAAAGATCTTTTTTCCTGCAGGTAGTTTATTTCTCTGTGAATTGAACATCTTTCAAGATAATTCATACTCCAGTATCATCTCAAGTCCTTTTGTTATTGATGTAGCTATTATAAAGAAGTTTTTTTTACAATCAGTTTTTTCTGCATTTTTGATCTCTTGGTCACAGCTTTGTTTGCAGTTTTCACAGCTGTTTGTAGTACTCAAACATGAAGGAGATTGGAGGCTTTTTGCTTGTTAGGAGCAAAAAATTGCTGATCACTAAAAAATTATCTACTCTCAACCTCAGTGGAGCCTAGCAATTTAATTTGTGGTCTAACAGTGGCCTTTTTGTGAAAGCACTAAAAGTAGGTGCTATAGAGCAGAACTGGAGGTGCTAGCTTTGGGAACAGGTTGCCAGTCTGAAAACACAGGATCCCACTCTGCGGAAACACTGTGCCAAAGCATCATAATCTGCCTTCCTTCTGCAGCTCCAGTTCTTAAAAGACAGAGAGCTCGGAGGTAGGTCAGTAAGTTCAACCAGCTGCAGTCTGGTACTTCATGCTTTGCAAGAAGGTATTTAGTAGTTATCGAAGACCTCAAGAATGGGGAATGTCACTGTATTCTTTGCTAAAATTTCACCATACATCCTGCCTAAATCATTCCAGAATAATTTTCTGGCTTTTTGTTTTTATTATGCCTTTTTCTAATAAATTAAAGAACCCTTTTGTCTCCAGTATTTTCAGCCCATACTTATGTCCTGTGGCCAGGATACTGTATTCCTCAGTCATCTCCTTGGTATGCCAGACAGGCTGAACAAGGAAAATTCTTGCCATAACGCATTTTCTCCACTCTTTTTGTAGATATATGTATATTTTACATCTCTCCACATTCTTTTTTTTTTTTTAGTCTCTTTTAATAAATGTCATCCAGCATCATAATTATTTACACTGTTTCAATATGAGTCATGCTAGTTTCAAGCAAATTTGCTTATTTCTAATGAGCAAATTCACATGACAACTGTACTACTTAGTCATTTGATCCCTAAGGGTCACACAGTTCTTTTAGCCACAGCATTGTCCTGGAAACCCCAGTTAAATTACTTGTCCACTGTATCCCTGAGATGCTTTTCAGAGTTACTGCTGTCCAGAGTGCATCCATTCTGGTTTATGACCTCCATAATTTATTCCTTTCTGCACTGAATGCCGTGTTTTTTCTAAGCATTGAAGAATACTGTGGACGCTTTGTTCTTATTGTTAATTGTGGTTCTTTTTAACTAGACTTTATTTCATCTGCAAGTGTAACAGGAGTGATTTTACATTTGCTTCCAAATAGCAGATATTATCAAGCTGAACAAGTCAAAAACTTCCTGTGATATGCATTTTCCTTTACCATGTCCTTCCTTTGGCATTATTAGGTGGGAAATACCTGAGACTTCCGAGCTTTGATTGTAGCATGCAGTTGTGTGCCTGCCTGGTAGCACGAACATCAATAAAGCTCTGAAAGGGAAGACGTAAGAAAGGAAGTTTCCTACATCAAAGCGACCCTTAAGATTATCTTTGCAAGACTATATTTTTAAACTGTCTTCCTGAATTGAAGGAAGCTGTTACAATGCCTGCTTTAAAAGGCTAACAGATGCTCTCAGGCTTCTTCCACCGGTGTGTTTTTTTAAGATCTATCCTATGTCTGTTGGGAATTGGGAAGAGCAGAGGATTATATAACACGTCAAAAATGGAAAATTAATTGAAATCTGCAAAATCAGTAACAACTTTGTGGTTTTAGCACTAAAAAAACCCTTAGAACCATCTTCAAGATAAAGTTTCAGTTTTGAATACAAAGATGTTCAAAATGTCTTCAAAATATATACAGATTTTTGTCAAATTCATTCAATTGTTTAACAGCAGCAGATTGTCACTTTCAGATAAACCTTCTTACCATTTAAAAGAATTAATTACTTGATAATAGGATGCCAGTGTGAAGACTTAACCGATTTGATATTTTAAGTCTCATTTTGACACTAGCTTGTTTATGTAGCTTTGATTTACAAATATATTGCTTTGTTCTTAGTGTAGTATTAATAACTGTAGAATGCTAAGTTTTTTGCATTTAATTTTAGCTAAATTAAATTTATTTATGAGACATTTAAATTTATGAGACATTTATTTCAAACATAATACAAACCCAGGCATCTTGATATTGGTCACTTAAAACTATCACCTGACTGTTTCTCTCAATTTAATTCAAATATTTTTTTATTTCCATGGTAGTTTGACATTCTTTGCAGGATAAATGCAAATTGCTAAACACAAGCATTTTTATTAAAAACACTAATCATATGTTAGAACAAATAATCTTTAGAAGTGCCATGAATAATGATGGTAAAAAGGTATGAGCAACTAATGAAATCATCTGACCCGTTATAGTTATAGACGTAGCACTATATTATTTTGTGAGTAGCAATCTTGTACATTAGTTACTAGTTTCTTCAAACTATATACCTCAAAACACATATCAAGACGGGTTAGTGAAGGAAAGAAAATCTGCTTACTCCGTTCTTTCTCCTCAGTCTAATCGCTTTTCTTCTGATAAGACATGTAGGCAAGTATAAAGTGTATTCTCCACATAATTTACTGGAAGAGTATTGCAATGTGCCTTAAATAATCTGCTCAACTGTAATCTGAAGTGTCAGATACGATAGCATAGATGAAGAGAGTTTTTCTTTTTGTCGATATCAATAAATCCATCCTTCGCCATGTTACTGTAGTTACAGGCAAAAGAGGGTTTGCCACATCAAACAGGAGAAATACAGCATTTATTCAATTCTTATGTACAGCAAAGGGGTATATTAGGATACATTATTTGTCACTATATTGCTGGTGGTTGGGCTGTCATTTGCTCTTTTCCGTCTGTGATAAATGTCCATAGAGTTCAGCTTATAAATGACTGAGTACTCCGCTCATACCAAGCAAATTGGCACTGACGTGCTGTAATGCAGGCAAAAGCAGGAAGGAGGCTTCATTGTTAGGGTTAGGTCTTAAAGCTGTCTTTGGTACGCACTCTGTGAGGGGAGCTGGTGCCTCCTGGAGTGAAGGTTGCTGCGTGTCTTCTGAAGCTCATCTTTTCATGAAAATCACATAATGCTATTCCCATAGAAAACCTAACACAAGTTCCCTCTCAAACATTTAGCTTTCAACATCTTTTATGTCCCAGTATCTGATCTTAATTCTATTTCTACTCTTAAGAAAGTGTAAAGCCGGAGTTAAATTTGAAAAGCAACAGCTTTGAAATGCACACGTCAAAATGATCACACAGAAATTATTCCTGAATTCCTGGTCCTGAGGTCCTAAACCATCATATTATTTCCTTTGCTCCACTGGGCTTCTATTTAAATCCTTCAGTCCCCATGTGCCATACTGACAAAGGCCTGTATGCTCCTGTCTCTCTTTATCATCTGGTTTCTGCTTAAGAGTCCAACGAATGATCTGGAAAAGTTTGGTCTTTAGATCTTGTGACAGCTCATAAATATTGAAATTTTAGCTCTTCAGTGTTGCCAGTAAATTTCTGTAATTACTACAAAAGAAAAGCCAGACTGCAGCATTAAAATAAACCACTGAATCAAACAGTAATGTAAGATGCCATCTCTCAGTTAAGATAATACTACCTCATTGTCAAATCTAAATATCCTGGAAAAGGAATTTTTGGTTGTACCGTCAGCACGAAAGTTATCTTTGCTGTGATCTAGAGCTATTCTGCGTTAATGAGAAGAAAAAGGTGATAAATAAACTTGCATTGCAAAATCCCTGGTGAGTTTAATTACTTATATCAAATATTTTGCAGGCATTGGCCCCATTAGGTTTCTTCACATTGTTGATACTGTAATGAGAATAAGAAAGTTTTCTTATCAAAATAAGGAGATCTCCAAGATTCTTAGAATGTTTCAGAGGATAATTAATATCTAAGAAGATAATTACAGTACAAATGTTTTACATGTTTTGTTTTGTTTTTATTGTAATATTTTGGGAAATAGAAAAAGCAAATTACCAAATTTATGTTGCCATAATGATTCATTTGACAGATGCATTAGCAGACCAAAGAATGTCCTATACAGCAGGTTTTGGTAGCTATAAATAGCAGTATCTTTCACATTGCCTTTTAAAATGTATTAATAGTGCGTGCTGGACTATGTTCTCATTGTATCTCCATCAGTATAAAAGCACAGAGATGCCAGTGAAGATAATGATGCTATTTCAATTTCTGTTATTGGTTACTGTGAGTAACATTTTGTCTATTCTTCTTTTGTCATTTCAGCTATACATCAGGGAGGTAATGTTATCAGTTTGTTTTCCAGATAAATTGAATGTGGAAGGTACCTTACATGCCTCTCCAATTAAATTAGTTCAATTGAATATTTGAGGCAATTAAGAAAAGTTGAGCACTTTGGGGAAGAGGTCAAGGAAGAAGGATGAAGGCAAGCATGGTAGAAAGTATGTGTAAAAGTTAATAGACTAAAGCATCTGTAATTGCTTTTCTTTAAAGGCGTTAATGTGTGGATATTCCTAATTTGTAGATACACTAACATATCACCTGAGATATCAGGATATATACTGATTTCTTGGCTTTTAGTGTGTAGAACAATGTCTGCATGGGATGATGGGCTTTCTCTTTCCGTACATAATGAGTATATTGCCCTTCAATTGTGGGACCAGGCAATGAAAAATCAGAACAGTTAATATTGTGTGAGTACTTAAAATTGCAATTTGAATGAGTAATCTTTTTTGTTGAGTAATTTTGGTCATATATAACGCCCAAATAAACCTAAAGTAATTGAAAAATTAAAATATTATAATAATAATAATTCTATTATTTTACACAAAAGTTGGGCATCAAGAATTAGGAAGTATTATTCTTTGGCGAAAGCATTAAAAATTTAGGACATAATAGTGGAAAATATTAAAATTTCAGTACATTTTCACAAGAGTCTTTTCAAGTTTTAGTGAGCAAAGACAATGGGTATTGTAACATTTGAACTCTCTTGAGTGCTGAAAAACGTGAGTAGTAAGCACATGAGCCCCAACACTGCTACATACTACTCATACTTTCAGAGTAGAGATTTAGTCAAAACGGGTAGGACGCATATTTTGAAAGGACTATCTCTTTCAGATACGTACTTTACTGCAGTTTGCATTATACCTCTTTTGTCAGGAGCTCCTAAACAGGGAAAGCCCCTGTGTTGCAGACCACGCATTCCTTGGTGTGAACGCTTCCAGGTCCGAATCAGGAATGCTGTAAATACAGAAAAGCTGTGCAGGAGCTGTAGGCAGTTGTTTAATGGAGCTGTAGGGACCTCGTTTTATTGCTTGGAAGAATGTGGAGTTGCTGCAAGATGTTACAGCATTACTTTGCAATCAACACCTTCTAAATGAGAAGGTTATTTTGATTTCTTGGCATATCGCCATACTGAAATAGCATCTGTGAAAGAATACACTCATATGTTACATTCAACAGAGTAGTTACCAACTAAAACATTTGTAATTATTTGAAATTAGTTTATTGGAATGGAATTACTTACTAATGCAACTTTGATAACTAAAGACAAATGTCTTCTTTTTGTGGCTGACTTGCCTAAAATGTATTTATCTACAAATGAAAATGTATTTTTGTCACAACAATATGAAACTTGGAACAAGATCTCTGTAGTTTTCTAGGCTTCAGTCCTGCAAACTGATGCGTGCCTCCTGTGATTTTGCTGTATGTGTTCATCCTATATTTAAATATTTGCATACACGACAGTAGATCAGGCCTTTGACTCTCATATGCCTGTTTGGTTTTTCATTTAACTTTTTTCTCCTTGATATTTAAAAATAAAAACCAAAGCAGAATGATTTAGATATATAAAATCAAGTGCTTCTCTCTTTTGACTTTATTTATAGACCTATTAATTGCTTAGAAGTGATCTTAAATGGTTCTTTGAATTCAGTCATTAAACTAATTAGTCATACTTTTTATAATATAATACTCGTTCTTTAAACAAATTTCTATACAAATAAATATTATTATTTTTCAACAATGAAACACTGGCATTTTCAGATGCATTGCACTGTAAAGATAAAACACTCAAGCATTTGTGGAGCTGATCCTGCACATCATTTTTGAATACATACACTGGCACCCACACCACATGTGTCTATTCCAGTTTCCGCAGTTGCTGGCACCCTGAATACATGGGCCTCTTTGACCTGTGGCCCCTTGTCCAGTTACACCTCTCAGACCCCACACACACTCCAGTCTCTCCAGTTGCTGCCACTGTGAGCACCTGGGCCCCTTGGGTTCATGGTCCCACCACAGTGGTGGCACTTACACCTCCATACATATGCATTCACACAGAATAGGGAGCCCCTCACCTAGGAAATTAGTCAGAGGTGGAATTTATTAAGACAACAGGAGATCAGATCACTTTGGTGATCAGACCAAACAAACGTACTGACCACCCACTGCTGATATGCAATCAGGCACTCTTGTCCTCTTACCCGTCCATTTTGCCACCTTTGTTCCTCCCCAGTCCACCTTGATTTAATCTCAGTGCAATCATGACATCACTATTCTTTCTGATTAACATGGGAAGATGTGATTTCTGGTGTCTCTCAGGTGTAGCAGTTTTGAGTCTGGGATTCATCCAAAGGCTTTTCTGATGGTACACATTCATGCATCCCCCCTTGCTGACTAAGCGTGGAGATAGATTTCACAGAATCGTAGTGGTTGGAAGGGACCTCAGAGATCATCGAGTCCAACCAACAGTAAAAAAAAAAAAAACAAAAAAAACCACACACAACCACAAAACAAAACCACCACCCACCACCTGAACACACAACAACAACAACCAAACAAAAAACCATCACCCACCCACACAGCACCCCACCACAAACCAGTAATCTTGGGCACTAGAGCATGCCCTGAAGAACCATGTCTACACGTTTCTTAAATACCTCCAGGGATGGTGACTCCACCACCTCCCTGGGTAGCCCATTCCAATGCCTGATAACCCTTTCAGTAAAGAAATGTTTCCTAATATCCAACCTGAACTTCCCCTGGTGCAACTTGAAGCCATTACCCCTTGTCCTATCATCTGTGACTTGGATTTCTGTAGATGCTGTGTGCCTTTGAGGCTATACTGGGGTTGATAGAGAATACGTGCATGAAATGTATAATAAAAAACGAGTAACTGATAATTAGCAGGCAATAAAGTAAGCTTTCAAAAAAACGTGGGGGGTTTTGGGGTTTTTTCAGAAAAAATCTGAAGACTGCAGAAACAATGCTTTAGTTGTAGGTAGTGAAACCAATAGTAACCATCATTTGTCTTTTAAAATCTTCAGAATACAACTAAGTCTACTTCATGAGTAAGTATCCTTGAAAAGTAGTCTTTAAAACACAGAGGATCTTTGAAATGGTGGATGGCAACTCAAAACTGTAAAAGATGCCCATGGATCTCACCAACAGCTATTCTGAAATGTGTAAGCCTAAAACCAAAAGGCACAAGTAACATATTATTCCAAAATCCACCAGCAAATTCTAGTAAACATTGAATTGACTTTCCTTTTTTCTCCTTTTTGCAGCTGCTAGTCTGATTCGAACTGTTTATTCACAGGATGAAAGAGATGTTTTAAAGCATTCTCAACAGTTCCAAGTGATTGATGTAAATTTAAAAAAAGCTACTCTGATTTAGAGAGTTGCTAGGAAACATGCAGTTTGAAGATGAACTCTCCCACTGAGCTTGTCTTTGGCTGTACAATAGGAAGTATGTCATAGGGTATCCTGAATTACAGATTATATGGATAAAATGTTAAAGTTTTATGTATATAAATACATCTGCTATGAGCTTATTGAATACACGATTCATTCCCATACCTTCATTTACTGATGAATAGCAAGGTATTACTAAGTTCAAGAAAATGTGAAAATCAGATAGAAAATGTCAAGAGTGTGATAAGGATCTTTATATAACCTTGTTTCATTTTTCTTAAACATCAAATGATTTTTTTTCTTAGAAATGGATGTATTTAAGATTTAATTTCAAGATGATGTTCTGAATAGTCTGTTCTTTTCTTTTATAAACTTTAACAAAATTGAAACTCCACAAGATAACAGCAATTATACACTTAATTTTGCTGGAGAAGTTAATGGGTTTTGTCCCTTGAGAGTTGTTGGCCAAAGTAACCAAAAAACCCTCTTTGTCATATGAAAGAATGCCCAGTTATAATAATGGATATTTATTTGTATCATGGCTGATTTTTTTCCACGCTGGTTTTAGAGCCTTGTGTGCATTTGGTTATCTTGGAGTCAAAGTAATGAGGCTTTAAGACCCAAACAGAAGCTACTTGTAAGTATAGGAACTGAGCAGTGTGCTGTTCTGCGTGATGCGTGGTGCTTGGCAGGAGGTTTATTGATTTTTGTGTACTGAAATTTTTTACCAGGCAATCTTTAAGCAGCAAAGCCCTTACAGCATGCTTTCGGAAAAGTGTGAGTAATGCCTGTGAGTTACGGCAGCAGTAGGTGATCTTTTTCTTATTTATTACCTTAGAACAAAGAAAAGCCCGTTGCTGATAGAGCAAATGGTGTGAATAGGGACTTGGAGGACTGGCTGCCTGACCCTTTGCTTCTGACATGATGATTAAAGACAGTGTTTAAGTACCGCTAAGAAACACTTCATTATCTGAAGGTATTTCAAAACAAAACCTTTTCGCAGCTCAGTAACTCAAGAAAAGTAACAAAACTGTATTCATAATTAATAGTAAAGCCGAGTTGCTGATCTTACCACAAATTAGACGATGCCTAACCTTCCTAAAAAAATATGTTTACAATAGCAATACTAAATGACCCTTCGTTACAGAGTTGTTGATTAACTTCAAGATGAGATAGACGTGTGACCGCTGTAAAACCCTTGTAGGGAAAAGAATTAGTGTTGATTCATAATGAGTCTGTAGATGCAAATACAAAAAATAAGACATCTCATTAGTTGCATGAACTATCTGAGAGGACAAAATAACAGAAAGCCAAAACAGAGAAAAAAAGAAAATGGGAAGGACGATATAGCAGGCAAGCAAAGAAAAGTCCCATAGGGCTTCTTAATTGCCTAACAAAAAAGTGAAAGTGCCTACTGAGCAACTGACTGAAGAAGTTACTGATTCTCGGGGTCTGAATTCTTTGATGTGTAAATGTAAAGGAAGCAGGAGAGTTAGATTCACAGTGTGATTAACTACCAGCGTGTTGTTGTACTAGAAAAACAGTGCATTAGAAAATTGCCACAGAAAACAGACATCTTGTAACAGTAAGGCTGCCGTTCAGATCCCTGGTACCTTCTATCTTATAACAATCTTCTGCAAATGTATTTGATGTTTTTGTTTCTTGTTATAGGGTCTATGTTTTCTTGCTTTGTAGAATAGGCATTATTGCTTTCAAGTGCAAAAGGCATGGCTCAAAACGTGTAGAGAAGGAATTTATTGTCTTTTTGATGCTTGATTCTTGGAGAGAACTCACAGCTTTCAAAAAAGGGGACAAGGAGGGTAGAAAAAGGGTAACTCTGAGCCAGAGTACGTTGCAAATCATTGGTGTGCCAGGACATTAGTTCTTTTAAGCCTAACAAAAGAAGGCACAAAGACTAAATTCAAAAATATTTGTAAAAGAATGAAAGTTTTGTTTTGCACTCCAAAGTTAAGGTTTCCCATTGTAACTTAGGCCAAGCCCTGTAACAACCCTGGAGTCCTCGTCATCTCCGAGACATTGGTTCTTTGTGTTTCCAAGTCAATGTTTATCAAGCAGAAATGCAAAGCTGGTTGAATTGTCCACTGTCTAAATATATTAATGAACTGATCCTGGGGTGTTTTATTTTTTTATTTAGCACTTGGAAGCAGTAGAAAAAAAATTTCGAGTAATTGGAGGGAAGAATTAGAGTGCTCTTTGCTGTAACTTAGTGGTTACTTGTTATGTTATTGAATGTTCTCCTTGAAAGTGTAAATGTTGTTCAAATAGAGTATCTTATTTGTGGGCCATCAAATTGACGGGCTGCTTGGCTGGCTTTCATTCATGTGAAATGGAGAGAATAGCTATATTTTTTAAATAGGATGACGTGGAAAATACTAGCAGCATGGCTGTTGGTGTCAGACTGTTTGGGCCAGTGGGCAGTGTTGGGGGCAGTGGAATTAAACTTGCATTTCCACTTGAACAAATCTGGCAAAAACAAAGCGTATAATTCCAGAAATCAAAGATGATCAAAAGGAAGGGAAGCATTTCTACAAGCCTTTGTGAAGAAAACTAAAGCCAATTTTGGACTCTTAAGAGGTAGCCAGCTATCATTAAAACTGGTCTGTAGCAGTGCTATAAGAGTAGGGCTGACTTGGAAGTTTAGTTACAGTAATCCCAGACCACTGTAATGAGATAAATCTGTGCGGTGGTAAGGAACTTGACTGTGATTACCTTGCTGGTAACAGAGACTAGTAAATACTAGTAACTAAGATACTGGTTTCAGAAATATTCAGACTTTTGAATAAGATGTAGTGTCCCTTCTAATGGCACAGTCTAACCTAGAATGCCAAAACTTGTTGGTTGATCACAAAATTAAATTCCAAGGACGAAAATAGTAGAAAAGGACAAACAGTAATACAATAAATAATATGCAATGTATATCATTATTTTTGCAAAATTCAAAAGTTTGTGATAGTTCTAAATACTGAGCAACTAATGCGATTTGTGAGTAGTTAGTTATCATAGCAAAAAATGCCAACTCTTTTAAGAAAATCAAGATAACAAGCAATTAGATGCTTACTAAAATTGCTAAAAGGGCCTGAAGTAAAAACAAATACAAAACACTGATTAGGTTGAAATATTGTTTGGGTCCTAAAAGGCTTTGATTATAACTTGCCACTGTTAATTTACTAGTGAATTATTGCAATTATATATATATTCATGTTTTGAAAAAGGGTGGAGAACCAGAGATTTCTTCTAGATTGTTGTATATATTTATAGTCTGATCCGGATGGAATCTCTATCAATTCTAAAACTTGAATGTGTAATTATCATAATATACCAGGAAATGAGAATCGTAACAAGCATCTTGATTTACCTCTCCTAGCTAAGTGTACCAAGCCAGAGCTCCTAAACACTTCCTTTTGCCCTCTTCTCTGCCCATTCAGCCGAGTCTTGAACTTGGGGTTCCTGAGAGGGAGCCCTGAGCAGATGTTGGGGGCTGATGCAGCGATCGCACTGCTCCCATGCTGAAAGCCTTGGGAAGAGAGGTTCAGGGAAGATCTTGCCATGGCAAATGTTGAGATTTACTGACAGAGGTGACTGCTAATCCTCATGCACTGTCATCTACCCCCGTCTCCATCTCCATCGCTTTCCCTCTCTGCCATTCTTTCTGACTGCCCTTTTGGTTTAGCTTATTGCCTCCATCCTCACACACATCACTTACATGTCCCACACGACGTCCCCCTATCCTCTGTAATGCTGAGCTCCCTCCTCTTTATTTCCTCTTCACCCCTTTAATGTCCCCCATATTTCATTGGGGGGGGTTCAGTGGGGCTTCGCTTTCCATTGTCCATTCCCACCCCTTCTTGATTTAAAATCTAGTAGTTTATGTGGCCTGTTCGCACTGCTTGTGATCTTATGATCCTCATTCTTCTGACTTCCATTACCTGGTGTGTGTAATTTCTTTTTGTGTCTAGATTATGAATGCCTTATACCCTTGCAAAGAGGTGATGTCATCTACATCTTTGCATTAAGTAGGGAAGTGATGCAAAACACTGGCTATTTTCATAGCTATAAAACGAATGTCTGTTTCTCCTTCATGAAGACCAATGTGTGTGGTGAAGATCTTAAGAAGGCCACATGGAATACTGATGAAAATATAGACCTTTTCCTACAGCACATTTTGAGAGATCAAAGCATCCTTATGACCAGGTAACATAGAGGGGCAGGTCTACCCTTGTGTCCTGGGAACACCCCTCATCCTAATGAAGCGTCATGAGACAGTGCAAGCCTCCAGAAGTGTTCTGGGAGGTCCCTCTGTTCAAAATTGAAGCACTTTCTATTCAGCAGGCAATATCCCAGTTTTCCCCCACCTCCTTTGGGAGGATTGCATTCCAGGCAGCTCACCAGAAGTTTTCTTGAATCTAGTAAGACAAAGGTCCTGTAGTGGTGACTGGCCCTTTTGGGAAACTGAACAGTCAAAAGGGACCTAAATGTGTTAATGAGCATTAGATAGTAATTAAACTTGACATAGTTGCAGTTAAGTGCCTTCATATTTTATTACATATTTTAAAAATGTCTTACTCATTTGTTAAAATTACGGTGCTTTGTTGTGAGAAAAGAAGGGTAGTGCACTGTGCAGACTAAAAGGAGTATGTCCAGCCATATAATCACTCTGTACTTTCACAGGGGAGAAAAGTGAGTTGTACTAATGACTGTTCTTTTGTTCAGGAATGATTTTGACTTAGGCAACGATATCCTTTTCACTCTGTGAAAAAAAGGTTGAGGGCTGTAAAGCAAAAGAGGCAGTAGATAATGCCGTGTGAGCGCTGCAGCCCACAGTGCTGCCTCCGGCGCGAGTCATGCTGCATCTAATGCGCCCGGACTCATCCTTGGGCAGCTGGGTGGTAACATCGTGTACAGCCACACTACTTCAGACATAGAGTTGATAACCTACGTGCTGTCTCATCACATAGCAGGCAGTTCTGCCAAAATTCAGCAGAGCGATGTGAAACAGCCTCACTTCTTGTCCACAAGCTGAGATAAATCAGGAGGGATGGATGTGCTATATATATATAGAACCCACTCAGCCGAAAAAAGTGAGAGCAAGGAAAAGATTTTCATCCCGGCAGGGTGGATATTTTTGTATCTGAATAAAATGAGGTATTTATAGCATTTACTGACACAATTTTTATTTACTATAATGTGAACGAGTGTTCAAACCATTTTTTTCCCAAGCCAACAGAAAGGAATTTTTGGAGAGCTAGAGGACAAGGTAACTTTCCAAAATCAAACCTAAATTCTGCAAAGGAGGTGGAGGAGGGATCTTCTGTCTGTAGTGGTGCCTGTCATGTCAGAGACGGAACACAGGTTTACTCTTAACAGTTTCATCTATCAATACATTTGAACACAGTCATTATCACCATGAGTTACTGCGTAATTACCGTTGTTCCCAGCAGAGTTCCTGTTTCATTGCTGTTTAATTATGTGCATTATTTCAGTGTAACTATGCAATTTAACTCACGTCACTTGGAAATAAATGTTCCAGGCGAGGCAGTGTCATAACACAAGAAGCTTCATAGCCAGGGTATGGCCGCTGGAAAAGTATAGGAGGTCATTTGTTGATCTGACCTCCCTCTGTCTTTCAGAGAAATCACATAGGCGCAGTAGTTCATACCTTGGTCATTTAAGGTAGATGCCTGAAATAGTTGTGAATGTCCTTTGTGTGACAGAGGCTGAAGAAACTTTAGTGCCAACAGAAGTGGGAGGGTAAAGATGTTTAGTAAATTCTTCCCCTTGGATCCATCTACAGTAAGCATATGCATTTATTGCCAACATAAGAGCCTTTTTCCAGGCAATATTTCTAAATAAATCTCGGTTCTGAGGATCGCTGTCTAGCTCTTGTCTGTGTTTTGCTGAATAATGTTTTCATGTAGCAGCCGTGATTTTAGGGTCATGGCATCTAATACAGTTTTGACCTTTTAGTTAAAGTTTTAATCGCTAAAAAAAGGAAAAATGTGCGGTACAACAGTTCCTGTCATTTCTGAGCCAAAAGATTCTCTTGCGGTATTTCTTGCCATTTTCCTACACTGAGTTTAACAAAATACCCATTTTTCTGAGGAGGAGGGGACAAGTGTAAAGCTGTGATGGCCAAGAAATGTTCCTAACGACCTCAAAGAGAGCCATGAGACAGGTACAGTGAGACAGGCCTGTCTGGCAGCAGCTCACACCGGAGGCTCTTTGTTAATCACATCAGCCTGTATCCCAGACATACTTAGGGAATCAGGTATGTGCTTTGAAATCCAAAACTGCCCATTTTTTGGTGTTGGAGGTGGGAAACAGTGCAGTTTCAAAACAAGATCTAAGAGATTTGGATTTTGGAAAAAGAACAATTTGGTAAATTTTTTGACCTGGAAAGAGCAAGAGTCGTGGTGAAAGGCAGAAGCCACCATCAGTCATTGGTACTTGGCATGGGAAGCAAGAAAACGGGAGCATCAAGAGTACATCTTGCAAAAATAATGCCGTCTTAGTGTGCAAACATGAATGCATGTCACCGAAGGGTATTCAAGTATCTATAAGCATGTTTTATAATGAAATAGTAACAAAATGAATATGCTGAGAGGAATGGATAATATCAGCAGGTGCCTGAGATACAATAACAAGCTCTGTGTGAAGGTCATAACTTAACCAGTGCAACAGCACAACCCATCAAGAGAAGAAGTATGAACAAGATGTGATGGATGTAAAGGATGCATTTATATATTCATGGCAAGAAATCCATTAAACAAAATGGAAAATTGCACACGGCAAGCATGATGATGCATTGCCCTAAAGAAATAGATAACAGCCCCCAGCCAGAAATAAAAAGCTAGAAAAATATTTTGTTTGAAAGAAGTAAAAAATGTTATAGGATTAAAGTAATTCTGAAAAATGGTATCTAAAATCTTAGAATATTCAAACGAAGCTTCATGTTTCTTTAGCAGAGTTTCTCCCACAGGGAAAAGAGAAAACTTCAAATATGACATTGAAATAATGATTATATTCAACATTTAAAAAGGAAACTCATAAAAATTAATACCGCCTTTCCAGAGGATCTTCAATTGTATGTTAAAAGTTTAAAAGGAATTATATACTAGACAAAATAAATGAATCCTGAAAAAGATCAATGTAGTTAACGTTTCACTTTGATTTTCTTTCTACAGACTTTGAAATCGTTAATTGTAATGTAGTATTTACTGAGATGAGGATAAAATCTTGACTTTCCTTATTTTATTGCAAACTATGTATTATTTTAATGTTTCTAGTAATGTGAAGTGTTCTCAGAGAGAGGATCTGTATCCAACCCAAATCATAGTTTTAATATGGGAAGATACATCTAAAAGAGGATGTTCAGTATTAACATTTGTCATATTACTTACTATCACTGGAAAATCTGAGTACTCTTAAACAGTGTTCTCTCTGAATAAAAGACATCATTAATTTGGTCCAGAAAATTTGTTAATATTCAAAAGCCTCTATCCTATATTAACTCTTAAGTATTCAGTTTAGACAGATAATATGGCAAGTTAAATGTGATATGAGATAAAGCCTTATGTCAGACTTATTCACTCCTTTTTCTTTCTCTCTGATCAGGTATTTTTAGCTCTCTGAATGCTGGTGTTGCAAGGCACAATGTCTTTTGAAATAATCCCTGAACAGAAGATAACCATGTGGCTCTTCATCTATCATCTTTTTACACCCTGTTTTGTCTTTGGCCTGGCAGGTAAGATGACCTCCTGTGTTAATTCATTTAACTAACTGTTTTCTGTTTTATGCATTTCAAAGTCAATTATGCTGTTTGTATTGCAGATACAATGAGTTACTAAATATGAATGATAAAGACATAAAGAAACATACTTACTAAATATGAATAATAAAGATGTAAAGAAGCATACTTACTGCCATGGAAGCCATAATTCAAAGCTTGAAAAAATAGAGATCTGGACCTTCAATTTTTTATTGTCTATTCTAATTCAGTATACAGAATTATTTGTTTCTCTAGATTATAAAAAATGCTTCAACCATCTATTTGTTCACAGATGATCAACAGATGATCCATTAGAAAAATGGAAATAAGCCCACAAGAAGAAACACTAAACACAAAATTCTGTAATATAGACAGCATTAAAAATTCATAAAATTAATAAAATCCTACCACCACAATATAGTGGTAGTTTTCATAATGCAGTGGGAAAAGGCTGCATATACTGACTTTAGTTTTAAATTACAAATGGTAAAACTTTTCGTAAATAGAGATGGGGCCATAAATGTTAAAGGATTCAGGAGTCATATTTCTAACAGCTGAAATTACAGAGATATTTGCAACTAAAATTTTGGCTCAGTTCTAAGAGATGGAAGGAGCTCTGTGGAAAGTTAAAATTCAGGATTAAAATCTAGTTCCTATTCCAACTGTTCTGAACAACTTTGAGATTTGTAAAGCCTGTTTCAGACATCCCTAACACTTTAAATCAATGTTGGGTTTTAGTTGCTATTATGAATTGGATTCCCAGCATAAGCAGAGCTTTTTTTATAAGAAAGAAAACATTTTGCCTATGTACAGACTGCATGAACTGAGACCTAAGCTTGTAAAAAGTGTAATAATTATATTGTGAATTTGCAAAATACTAACTGAAGTTTGAGAAGTTCAAATATTGCGTGCTAATGATTCAGTTGTTTTCAAGGTAGGCTTTAGATCCTTCCCTACTTGGAGGGGAAAGTTACTGATGAAGCTAGTTCTGCTGCGTTTCATAAAACTTCTTGTGTTTCTTTGGGTTCTTTATGTAAATATTGAGTTCTTAATTGAAATGAACTGTTCATAGCCTGGGTTAATCTGGCCCATCATTTCAGGCATCGCCTCAATTTCACTACCATGAGACCATATTGTTTATGTTATTGAGTCCAAAAATCTGATGGATTAGTGTGATGTAAGCTTATTTCCTTTAAGAAATTACTCCATAGCTCACAGGACTGCTTTTTGGTTTAGTGAGAACATTATTTTATTCTATGAAGGATTTGAACTCAGTTCTTTACTCCATATCTGAGTTTTCTGGATGATATACTGACACCTAATAAAAATTAAGACCTTTAAAATGTTGTGATCTCATGCTTACAACGTATTTATTATTATCATTATTCAAGGATGTTTTCTTTGTTAAGATATGAGGGTGGCACCAAAATTAAAAACTGAAATTCATCACTTTAATTTAATACTGGTCTTCTCCTGAAAAAAGAGGCTGTCAGTTACCATCAGTACTGTTACACATGTGATTTCACTCTGACCATGGTGACATCAAACAAAATCATCAGCCGCAGTAGCCAAGCAAATGCTGGATATTGGTTGATAAGAAAGTTGAGTCAATCACTTAGAACAATTGTTCAGTTAATTTCTCGATGGGCAAGGCCAGATGATTAATGCTATTACTTGTGTATTATGCACATTGCAGTTGTGCCCAGAAGCAGGAAGTCTTGGCACGAGAAGGCACCTCCTGGCAGGTGCCTCAGAATGTCATGGGAAGACTGTGTGCTATGAGGGTCACGAGTAAGTGGCATAGGAAGAACAAAGATGGGTATGATGATATTGCATTCAGTTTGAGTATGCGTTGATACATTCATAGCAATGTTCGTCTGATCTTTTGCTTGGCTGTAATTAGCTACTTTAGGCTACGATTCCTGTAAGAAGAACAGGAGGCATTGGTGTGAGGGGTTTTGAATGGGTTCTAATAGTGCCGCTCCCAAAGAGACTTCCTAACTTATCTTCTGGTATAGAATAAATCCAGGACTTGCTTGTGTTTTTCATCAAAAGCCAAAGGTAAGACCTACCACCATCTGTAAAGATATGGCACCATCCTTCAATGTGGAAGATTTGTAGTCTTACGCAATCAGAGGGAGTTCATTATTTTTGGTGTATTATTGTAAGGCTGAGTAGTGCACATACTCTCTGCTTTTAGACCTGCTCTACTTTGCATAAATAATTAAATATCCGTTTGAGTTGAGAGAAAGTCTGCTTCTGTCATCTAGGGTTTATGGCACCCATCCAGATTATATAAATCTGATGTTGCAGTCTTTACTCTGCCCCAGCACTTGCATCTTACTGGAGAGTTTTTCATTTCAAACGAGTGCTAGAGCTGCTGGCAGTTAGTCTTAGCAAATTTTCCTTTTCGATGTATTTCTCGGTGATGAAAATGTCATGGTAACCAGAAAATACATAGCTGCAGTAACGAAGATGAAATATAAGGGGTTGCTTGGTACTGTCCACAGTATGATTAAAAAGTGAGAGATAGATACTGTAGAGAAAGAAAGCGCACAATTAGAATGATCAGGTCAAGTTCTAGGCGGTGTTCTTTCACACACGATACTATCAAGGGGAATGATGGCGATGGCAACAGTAATTGAGGATGTGGGAATCGGGAACGGTTTTTGAGTAAAGATCATGAATTCTCATTTCAATAACAAGACACACCAAGCACCAGAGTGAAGAGACGAGTTATCTGGGAGCAGATGTTTAAAGCAAGATATTTTAAAAGTTGTTTTAGCACTTTTTAACAGAACGTGAGATTTCTTTGGAAGTATGTGTGGCTCACTTTGCCTCCTGTGGTGCTGTACCCACAGTTCTAGGTGGTTCTACCATGTAAGTTGCCTTCAGGCAAACTGATCCATGACTCCAGGGCCACCAGTCAAGGTTTTTGCATGGCTTCTAAACAGACATACTGTATTAACTGGTCTGGAAACAGGAAACTGATAGTTTCCAAGGTCAATGTCCTTTGAGATGTCACACCATATGGTCTGTCCCAAGTTCAAAGATACCAGCCAAAAAAATGGACAGTATTCAGAATTCATGCATTTGATTGAGTGCTGAGAGCTTTCAGACTTAACAGCTAGAAGTGTTTGGGGAACAAGGAGCTAGGAAGCTGAAAACCTGAAGCTACACTGACTTCAGATGTTCAGAATTTGGCTTGAAAGTGTGACAGGTATTTTGACACTCTATAAGCTAAGGACTTTTACCCGTTTTCAAATTGATCTTTTTCCTGCTATGGGAAATTTAAAAAGATTTTTTTTCCCAAACTGAAATACATTATTTTTTAGAAATTTGGAGTTTGCCTTGGAATACACCCCCTGACTTTTAGCCAGTTCTGTTTTGTGGTAATCAAAGGCAGAAGTTGAGAATTGTTACAATGACTGGCCATTTCCCATCAGTGGAGAATGTGCAGTTAACTACAGGGAAGCAAACATTACACGAATCAGTGCATCAGAAGTTTAGGCTTCTGCAATGAGACAGGAGCAATATTTATTTTCCAGGTAAATTAGTGCTTGAAATGTAATCTTGTGGATATAAATTGGTGAAAAAGCCATAAGTAATTTGGTCTTTTACTTACTGATAGAACAGACAGTTATAATAAAGGTTGCTTTCCAGAGTGCACTTCGAGCAGTGCAAGGCAAATGGGAGCAGTGAATCATCCCTCAGGGAACGTTGTGATGATTGTCAGTCCTCTGCCATAAAAGTTATTTCATGCCTATTACTGGTAATACTTGACTCTTCTCCTTTTTCCCGTGACATCTGAGCTCTCTCCAGCATGCTTCTAAGTTGCGGTTGACTCCTCATTAAATTCATATCCTATTCCTAAGCCTGAATTTTAAACTTTTCTTTCATCTAGTACATCCCATATAAATCAGTGAACCAAAGTGAATCTTCACTTGGGATAATAACCTCGCACCAAAAGAATGAAGAGTCTTTTTCAGCAACAGGCTTGTTTTGTTTCTTCCTCCAAAAGACTAATTAAAAGCTGCAAATACCCTATATTTTATTGTGCTTAATGAGTAATTGATTACATTTGGCTATAAGAGGAATCAATAGCAAAAAATGTTACTGTGTTCCTCCAGTATTTTATTTCTAATCAAATTGTTCTACTTTTTACTCCATGATTTCATAGTGCAGCATCAGGCAGTACCCAAGTTTGGGTTAGATCAAGCCTCAAAAGGCAGCTTGTCACTCTAGTGATTACTTTGATGAGCTAATAGTCCAGGAGTAAAAGCGTCAAAAGCACTTCTGCTTTTTAGGGAACCTAGTGCCTTATTTTCAAAAATCCTTAGGATACCAAGCTTCAGTGAAAGCTGGTAAAGCAAGAAAGCCAGTAAGACAGAGGGCGTCTCAGTGCAGGGCAGTTATTTCGATGTGTACATGAGGATGCGATTAGACAGTGTGCTGAATTTGTGAGTACTTGCTGTAAAGGAGAAACTGCATAATTAACTACTCAGCTCTTCAAGGACTTCACTAGCACACGTGAGATAGGAGTAATTCTGCTCTTTTGGGTCCAGAAAAGTAGAGGCAACCTTCCCAAAGACAATCTAACCCTTTCATATAATATGAAGTGGGGCTGCTTGAGTGGTTACTTTTTCTGTTTGAGTGCTGACTGGTTCTTGGAAACTGATGACCTTTTAGTGTCATGCTGGCTTGCACTGATACCTCTTCTCCAGCAGGATGACAGAATCTTCTTTATAGACCACAAAATGCTACATCATGAGTTTTGTGGACATGAATGCATTACTGCTTCAGCACATAAGCCTTCCATGAATGCCAATTCTCACTTGATTATGAGAGAAGTAAAAAAAAAAATCCAACCCTCAAACCTTAAATTATATATAGCTTGGATTTTCTCTGGAACAGTAGGTTCAAAAATACATTGTATGAACTGAGGGCCAGAATCTACATTATTTAAAGCTTTTTACCACAGCATATGGCATTATTCACAATTGCTAAAGAGAGATAGGCATTTTCTTCTAAAATCCAAAGTGGATGAATGTACTTAATACCTGTTTACCTTGTCTGCCATGTCCCTGCTTGGATTCTGGAAGACCATTTCATGATACTGCAGAATGTCTGACGTTTGTAAATAAATAATCAAAATGTTCTTTGTGATCATAATGCTCAGAAACGTGGAATTGCCTTGTTTACCTTCCTGTGAGCCTGGTAGAGATATTTTGATTCACACCCAGAGCATCTTGTTTCTGAGCACAAGCTTCCGAGATACTAGTAGGTCTGCATTTCTGTGACATATTGAAAGCAGTATGAGATCTAAATATCAAGTGGTTTCTACACTTGAGATGCTGATATGGAGCCTGGTGCCTTCGTGATAGTTGAGATAATGAATGAGTCCATGGGTCTTCTGTTCAGCATCCATTAGCATTCAAGGTTAATCTAGCCATGCGCAGTGTCAACAGATCTTTGTCCCTCTCTGGTGAAAATACGTAACAGGATACAACAATGTCCATTAGATCAGTACTGATGAGAGTGATACCAAATGACTGTCTCAAGCAGCCACCTTTGGCAATATTAAACGCCAGGGAAATAGGTATACAGGAAGCAGGAGCAGAAAGAGAAGGCTCATTAGAAAAATAAAGATGCTAATCATTATATCAGTGCGCAGTGAGAGTGGTGGGTTCTTAAGGTTTTCCACCTTATGTTAGCTTATTTCTGACACTGATGTTTGGAAAGCTTTTCACTGTGATTTGCTATTGATATTCAGGCCACAATTTGTGGTGGGTTTAGAATCTAGTTGCTTCTTATCCAGCAGAGGACTTGAACATGTGCTGAACCCTCGTGTGCATAAGTAACTTGTTGATTTGGCTCAACTTACTTGCTTAAATTTTGTGATGGATTGAGTTCCTGAAAGAATATGAGAGACCTTTAATGAATTTAAATCAATGATAATCTAATTTTTATTTGCTTTAAGAAAACACTATTACCATTTTACCTTTCTTAAAAATGAAGTTAAAGATCTTAGTATTTCCAGCAGAAGGTCTTGTAGCCATCCCTTTGTAAAATTACCATCTTTCGTTGAAAATAATTTTTCATTACAGTAGCATTTATCCATCAAAAGCTTATCACTAACCTTCTTAAAATTATCTTCAAAATTAATTGATTTATGCACAGACATCCTGAAAGGAAAATCCATCCTGTTTTGCGTTTTCTTTTTTAAGGCAAAATGGTAATTTGTTTGTTAAACAAGCAATCTTTAGGTCTTGAAGAGCTTTCTAATCTTTCTCCCTTTATTTTTCAGCATTCCCTTCTCAAACTCATAGGTTTGGTCTTCTGGTCTTGGAGCTTGGTTGCGGGGTTTTTTATTATGGAATTGAATGCATGTACAGAAGTGTTTGCATTATTAGGGCCTTAGTATACATCCTCTGTAGTTTCTGAACATATGGATTTGTAGGCATATATAGCCCCGCATGTTTTACTGCCAGCCCTTCACTGTATTTCAGTAATATCCATCATCATTTCCTGTATTAGTTACTTTTGCATATGGTACCTTACACACTAATGTTTTTCTGTTTGACATGTGCAAGTTGTTCCTCCTGAGTACATCACCTTTTAAGTGGTGCTGGATCTGGGAGCCCTTCCAGAAGCTTGAGTGCCCTAAGCACTGGTTAAGGGAACGCTTGCTCCATTTTGTTTAATCAGCGGTTTCCTTCATTAAGATTCAATTACTTCTCCATTTTTTTTTTTTTTTTCATTTTAATTTAAGGATTTAGTGGGATTAAGGACACTTTAGAACAAATAAGGCAAATATACAAATGGACATCCATTAAAAATCTCTTGCATGCAATTCACAGTATGTGAATCGTTTGAGTGAAGTGACTTGATCTTACATTTGACTTCCATTAAATCTGCTTTCCCAATGAGTTACCACATAATTATATATCCACCATTTCTGATAAATCGTGAAATATATTTTTTAAAAAAAATAAAGCTTTAATAATTTTGTAAATAAGGAATAAGTTAAAATATTATTTTCACTTCTAAGTGAAGAATATTTCACAGCTCCAGCATGAAATATAGATTATAGCTACCTCATAAGCCAACATGAAAATGGTATATCTTGTAAAGAATGTAGAAATGGAGACATGTTTGAAATCAGTATATTGAATTAGAAAGTGAGAGTAAATGTTAATTTATAACATTTTTCCTTATTCTCATACTAGCCATATGAAGGCAGAATTATGCACAAATGTCCTAACATGGTTTACTGACCTGTCTTTGAGACACATTATTATAAAAGACTAACAGTAAAATTACAGTATACTAGTCCCTTTGAAAATTTTCTGGTTTCTTCTACTTTTCTGTATTCAGGTTAGATAGAGAATTGATTATGCAAAATGTGAGAATGAGTTTATTGAAAAGATAGGTAGCAGTCTGTACAAATAATTTAATTAAATAAATTGCAGGAATGATCCATTTCAGGTTCCCAATAAAATAACATCTCAGATCAGGTATAAAGTAACTCCCTGTGTATTTGTGGCAACTGTCCATGATCAGACGAAAATATTTATATTTGAATTAGGGTGGTCATTAAATGTTAACTGTGAAGCAATGTGTAATTATTAGTAGCTGCATCTACCAGTAAACACAGCGGTCTTTTTTCCCTTTTCCAAATTGTGTGCCATGTGGTGCAGAAGTTCTGCTTAAGGTTGTCAGCTCTTTCTTAGCGTGTGTTCCCTGCCTGCATGACACATATCAGCCTTATGATTCCCAGTGCTGAAAATAGCAACCCAAGTCAGAGGAACTGTACTGCACTGGGTTTGCTGTGCTGCAGCTCGCTCCCTAAACCTGGTGTCCTGGAAAACAATCCACCAGTGGCCAATTCTCACCTTGTCAGTGTTGATCCAGGAAATTCCTAACTCTCTGAAGCTATTCGAGTGTAGAACTGACAGAAAAAAAGAGAAGATCATGATTGAACCTGGGAAGTGTCATTAAAAATTGGTGGTGGTGGCGATGAGTCTGACTCTGTGGAACGAAGTACTACAGCATGAGTAAGATGCGTTACTTCAGCCATGATGTGCCAGCTGCCTGGGCTTACCGTTTTCTTGCCTCTATTATAAAACAGAAAATTGCTGGACTCATGAGCCTGTCTTCAGCTTCACACATACCCATTTATCATACCTAATGTCACATTTAATCTGAGCACTAAATTCTGCTTCATAAATGGATTTAGGAACCATCTGCAGACTTTACAGTCCCATGAAGACAGATACCCAATGAGGTAGTAGTTTTATCCCCAGGAACTTCATAGATTAAACCTGCACTTTGAGATGTATTATTTATAGATCCAAATGCAGTATCTGTGCTGGCAGTAAATGATATGTAGAGGTATTGTATAAAAAAAAAAAAAGATGTTTGGAAAGTTTGGAAAAGGAACTGATGAGTTACCTGGTATGGTGAAAATTATGTTTCTATATATATTGATAAAATCACTATTTCAATACATTTCTGCATGAGGTTCATGGACAAAAATGTGTATTTCTATGACACCCACTAAAAGGTGTTCAAATTTTGCTGAGAAGGAAGAGGTATATTGTCGTCTTTGGACCTGTGAGAGTGTAAGGACAACAGTATCTCTTCGTGCTTGACCTTCTTCATGTTCTTTAGGTGTCTGGTCCCTGCAGAACAAGTGAGAAGCAGAAAGTGCAGTTGCACTTCTGGTGCTGCACTGGAGTGGAACAATAATTTCTTTAGGGCGAAGACTGTATTCTTAGTACTGCCTGACCGTGTGCTCCCTGACCTTCCACAGAGGTTTCTAGATGCTGCTACAAAACAAGTAAAACCGAGTGTATAATAACAGGTTCCTCATCTGGGAGTAGGAGTGGGCTGTGCCATCATTGTACCTTCCCTCCTGAATCTTAACACTTGAAGAAATGGGAGATAAATTACCATTAGTATTCCTGTTGTTGCTAGTGAGGGTGCTACAGCTACCTCAGAAGGTTCAGCTCCATGGGGAGGCTTGGGTTCTGGGTTCAGTGCCAGGAGTAGGCTTTGGATTGTGGGCTCAGCTGAGAGACTCCAGGTGATGTTGCACAGATACAGTCAGATAAATCCAGACTCTCTTATGGGAAGATTTCATTGTGCTTTATTGTAACCATCTAAACGTTGGGTATGTGATACAGGTTTTGGCTTTCTCTGTGGTTTATGAAGAGAGAATGGGATATCCGAGTTACTTGCTGGAAATGCTTGACTGACCTCTCTAAAGAAAGCCAATATGACTAGTTTGGACAAAATCCCTAAGTTTTCAAAATATGTGAGGTAAATCCTACACTTAATGTCAAGAGTCTTACTTTGAATGTATTACAGTACACAAGAAAGTAGACGTAGTAAAAAGAAAGAAGAAAGAAGGAGTTACTATTCCTGTCATAATGTTATTTATTGAACTTTATCTCCTCTGTGTCATCTCATTAAGATTTGAGATACTGGAGTGCTACAAACCCAGATTATCTATAAGAAAAGCCTTTAAAAGCTTTTTATGTTCCATGATTTGTCACACATAAAAGAACTAAAAACATATGTGATATGTGCAATTTGTAGCTGAGAATGAGTAAGACAAAAGTAAACGATTAGGTTTTATTTAATTTTCTCTATTTGAAAAAATAAGCCCAAGAACTGCTGTTTTCTCCTATGAACTAAAAAAATTCACAATAGTCTTTAATAAACTACATATTTTTAACTTCTCTTTCTGGTTGTGCTCACACACAGCCATTCCCATAATTACAAGCAGCTTTACTTCATGACATTATCCTTAATCTATGAGTAAAATTGATTTTCAAAATGAATTAGATGCATGTAAGGACTGAATTAGGTGATAATAAAATAAATTGACTTGTCTGAAAGTGATTTGGATGACTGGTGTTGAAACAAGCAGACTAATCCTACTCTCTCTCAACAGAGGAATTTTTTGCTCAGTGCTCTAACCCACTGAAATTGATGTTTTGAGTTCGATATTTTATATTGTCTATGATAGTAACAGGTTGGCATAGTTGCTTAATAGTATGTAGAATGTAAATAATATGTTTCTGTTTAAAGACTTCCATTGCACATGATAGCAAGATGAGTGGTTGTGTGCAAATGCTCTTGGTGCAATTTTTTCTTCATTATTTCTTACTAATAGGAGGAAAGACCAAAGAGGCCAGTGAAATATCAGAACATTAAACTCAGATCTAGTATGAGAATTCTAGTAAAATTAGAAAGTTCAGTAAAAAGGTCTGAAAGTTGAAGACCTTTAGATATTAAAATTTAGATGTTAAAAAGAAAAATCTTCTAATTATAAGCATTGTTAGACATAGGAACAGATTTGCTAAAATAAATTATGAAGTCTTTTTTATTGGAGGGCTTTTAGAATTAGTCAAAAAAAACACCTTTTGAGATGATTCTGATAGGATCTACCACGATCAGGTAGGGAGAAATATCAGGTAAGCCGTCACCCTTTTTTAGTGATTTTTATGATTAAAAAAGCCCAGCAGGTCATTTGCTGTATTTTAAAGAATTAAAAATCCGGTATTTGGGAAAATCAAAAGTGAAAAAATGGAAGGCGTGTTGCCCTGAATATTAGGAATATATCTGTCCTGTGTCAGGTCTCAGACAGGCTGGGACCTGGACATGAAAAGTCTAGATAATTTGGTAGTGTGTATCATGCAAAATTAAGCCATTTGAAAGCTAGTTCATTTAAAAAAATAAATTTATATAGAAAAGTTGGACATTTCTTTAATTAAATGTATGCAGAGTGCACTGAATAAGAGGTTTTATTGTGCCTTTTTTTCTCCCTCTTCTGATGACCGTTCTCGAGATGACTTGAAAATGACTGCTTCAGGTGGTTTGTGATGGTTATTTTCAGACATCCTTTTGGTGTCTTTTCTCTGAATGTGTTGGATATTTTATATCACGATCTCTCACAGGCTTGTGCAGGGACATAAAGGCATACTAATTTTGTAGCTCATCTACAAGTGGTGGTAAGGCTTTCAGATATATCTATGTATCTTAGGCAGTGCTTCTTTCAGATCAGTGGTTCAGTTAATTAGACAGCTTTTTTGCACTCAAAAGTTGGAAACCTGGACCCCTGCTCCTATTCCACCCTTTACAGCAGCACAGGTCTTCTTCAGTGAACAAATTCACCTCACTAAACTGGCAGAAATCTAGCCCAGAAAGCTGGAAGCGAATAGATTTCCACCCTCTTTAGCTTCAGCAGCTACCTAAAAAGTCAGACAAGCATGAAAGGTGTTGCAGAAATGCCTAGAGGGAGGAAGACACTGCCCAGCTGGAGAGTATCGCATGGAGAAGGGGGTGACAGGGCCACCTTCCAGCAGCATTGGTTCTTATACAGTATCCGTGATTTCATCAGCTGTCTAGAGCTTTTCTTGACCTTTGCAAAGACTTCCTAAAACATTTTGGCACTGTTAAGAAGTCTGAATCTTGTTGGCAGAACTGACTGAAGAATGATTAAAGAATTGGGTGATAGCTTTTGCTCCAATTAAAAATATAAATCACAAGAAATGTACGCAGAAAATAGGGCAGGAAGGGTGTTTGAGAGCGCATGAAATCCATCCTCATAGAACCATAGAATCATAGAATAGTTTGGGTTGGAAGGGACCTTTAAAGGTCATCTAGTCCAACCTCCTCTGCAGTGAGCAGGAACACCTTCAATTAGATCAGGTTGCTCAGAGCCCTGTCTGACCTGACCTTGAATGTTTCCAGGGATGGGGCATCTACCACCTCTCTGGGCAACCTGTTCCAGTGTTTCACCACCCTCATTGTAAAAAATGTCTTCCTTACATCTAGCCTAAATCTTCCCTCTTTTAGTTTTGTCCTTTTGCAACAGGCCCTGCTAAAAAGTCCCCATCTTTTCTGTGGGCCTCTTTTAAGTACTGAAAGGCTGCAATAAGGTCCTTTTGGAGCCTTCTATTCTCCAGGCTGAACACCCCCAACCCTCTCAGCCTGTCCTCAAAGGAGAGGTGTTCCAGCCCTCTGATCATTTTTGTGATCTCTGGACCCTCTCCAACAGGTCCATGTCTTTCCCATGCTGAGGGCTCCAGAGCTGGACGCATTACTCGAGGTGGGGTCTCACCCCATAGAGCAGAGAGAGCAGAGTAGAGGGGTAGAATCATCTTCCTTGACCTGCTGGCCGCTCTTCTTCTGATGCAGCCCAGGATGCGGATGGCTTTCAGTGCTGCGAGCACACATTGTCGGCTCCTGTCCAGCTTTTCATCCACCAGTACCCTCAAGTCCTTCTCAGCAGGGCTACTCTCAATCCCTTCACCCTCAGACTGTATTGATACTGGGATTTCCAGGATCCTGCACTTGGCCTTGTTGAACCTCGTGAGGTTCACACGGGTCCACTTCTCGAGCTTGTCCAGGTCCCTCTAGATGGCAACCTGTCCCTCAGGTGTGTCTACCACACCACTCAGCTGGGTGTCATCCACAAACTTGCTGAGGGTGCACTTGACCCCACAGTCTATGTCATTGATGTAGACATTGAACAGTACTGGTTCCAGTATGGACCCCTGAGGGACACCACTTGTCACCGATCTCCACCTGGACATTGAGATATTTTCCACTACCCTCTGGATGCAACTGTCCAACCAATTCCTTATCCACTGAACAGTCCACCCATCAAATCCATCTCTCTCCAATTTAGAGAGAAAGTCCAGATAGATGATGTCTGTAGCTCTTTCCTTGTCCACTTATGTAGTCACTCCACCACAGAAGGCCACAAGGTTGGGCAGGCAGGACTTGCTCTTGGTAAGAGCCTGTGTCAAATCACCTGCCTGTCTTCCATGTGCCTTAGCATAGCTTCTAGGAGGATCTGTTGTATGATCATCCCAGGCACAGAGGTGATGTCTAAAGCAGGACCAGAACAGATCAAATGTGCTTTTCTTCTCATTCACAGTTTATCTAAAGCATCCATTTCCTTCTTCCTTTCCCTACTTTTACTCCTCCCCTTTTTCTTGTAGGTACAACTTCAATCAACTGATCTTTTCCCTTGTACTCTTAGTCTGCCCTTCCTCACTCCCTGAACCCAGGCATGGTACTTCACTTAAAGTGTGAATATTTCTTGCTGATCTTTTCACAAACACTTTCTCTTCCCTTTTCTCCTTCATGCTGTTTATGTATCAGTGATCCACACTCAGCTTATGACTGAGAATGAAAGGTTTCTTGGTTGCCACACCTGATGTGCACATCTTTGCGCACATGTCTGTGCATCTTTTTCTGCTCAGCCAGAGATCTGAAACCAGATTCATAATAGACTGCAACAGAAGTGCCATTATAAAGCATATTTGATAGGTGTGAGAAACAGACATTCACTCAGTATAATTAATAGTGCTGGCAGCATTAAAAATGCATGCCATGAAATGCTTAAGTTGTCTGTAACATCATTTGAGTGTTAAGGTAAGAAAGAGTCAGCCGCATATGATATGGCTATCTACTGCTAGAGGCTGTTGTTCTGTATTCATATTTAGGAACTGTACAGAAAATGCCATCAGGTTTGTGGCTCAGTCATTCCAGGCTCTGAGCAAATACGTGATTCTTGCCTTTTCTGTCTGAAATTACTTCTTTTGATCTAGCAATATGTAGATTTTTTTATAGTGCTGTGCTTTAAAATATCAAAGAATGCAGACCACTTTTCAAAAGCTCTGCCTTTCTTTCTAGTTGCTCTTTTTTGCTTCTTTGACAGACTTTTCTTCTCATTACATGAATTAGTTTTTAAAAATGAAGTTGCCTGACTATACGTGTCGCAGCATAACAGTGCCTTCCAGGCCCGCTCCTGTCCCCAAAGGAAACAGTGGTATTTTCCCCAAACTTAAATTGGAAAGGGAACTTACTTTTTATCTGCAACCAGTTTTCTGCTAGTGCTGTAATCCAGTGTCTATCTATGAATATGGATCAATAAAAAAGATGTCTGCAGAAGTGTTTTTTATGTATATATGATATTTTAACAGTGACGTGATTTGCATTCTTTAGTTAATATAGATAGATTCTTCTCTTCTAGTTTTTATAGAACTACAACACCTACCTAGTTTAGTCTAAAATGTTTTTAACCAAAGGCAAGAATTTTAAGGGGATGGGTACAAAATGATAATTTGGTTTAAAGACATTCACCTGTTACATTGCCAGTTTGTCTCTTGATCTGTGAAGATTTTTTAAATGTAGCATTACAGGACACATAGTGGATTTTTATAGACAGCACAGATACTATTGCAAAATCTTAGGATTTTTCAATCCTTGACCATTTCCTTTTGGAAATTTTTAAGCTAAAAAGAATCAGCCACCTCTAAAGATCATATTAGGAAAACTGACTTTGTTTCCCTTGTATTACAAAATTCCTGCAGCCATTTTCCACAACTCTGGCATCTCCAGGATTTGGAGCAAGGCTCTGTACTTGGATGGAAAGTGAACCTTGTAGGTCATATACTACTTTGTTTTTCCTGTGAATTTGCTTACAGGTGTCCACACTGTTCAGTTTCAAGAGAGTTCCATGTTGAGCTGTGTTGTCTAAAAGTTGTATCTATATGGAGCATACACCATCTTCTCATAGTGCCATTTTATACTTAGAGTGTACATTTGCTGTGTTCACAGAAAAAAAACAGTTGCATCCTGGATTTGCTGAGCACAATTTTCCCATAGCATTCCCCCTTTGCTCCTGTTCTTGCTTTTACAGACCCCAAAGGGTGGTCTTGTACACATTGAGGAGATGAAGAAGGAAAAGGAGCAGGGGTGGGCAGAGCCTGTAACATTTATAACAGCATCAGCAAATGGAGGATGAAGATTAAAAAATAGTTTATTGTCAAACCTGTTTGACATTTAATCACCTTTAAGTGCTTGACTTTACAAACTTAAATTATTTTCGATGTGTGGCTTTTTAAAAAAAATTATCTGGAAGGAGAGAGAGTTAACATATACATATACCTAACAATGAAAGGAAGGACAGAAATATGTTCTGGAACAATGTAAATCTCAGCTGTGATCTCCAACATTAGTTTTGCTTTGTCTTATGCAATAAAGATTCTTTCCAAATGTTTAAAACAATTGGAGCTGATTAGGTTATAAGATAAGAAACACTTAATATTTGGATAGTTGTTTTGCATTTGGACCTGTTCAATGAGAATTTGTTGGCATCTGTGAAGTAAGTTTGTTTCACTGCATTGCTAAAGAACATATCTTCAATTCATTATTATCTCCATCAAATAATTGATGATGTCAGTGGAGAAGGCAGAGAAGGTAGTTTTACAGGAACATAGTTTAAATTACTTTTGTTCTCAGAGGCCAGCAATGAAGCAGGAGTCAGTGAAGGAAGGCCAGCATTTCTATTTCCATACTGCTCTGGTTTTGTTGATGCATATAAAATCTGATTTTGCAGGACTCTCTATTTAGCCTTTGCATTTTGAATGCGAAAGATGTGATGTAAATTTATTCGGTTTGCCTACTAATCAAGAAATTATTCATTTCAAACTCTTATCTTCCAGAGGAAGGAAACAAAGGTTATGGACCTGTTTTTGAGGAGCAACCCATTGATACCATCTACCCAGAAGAATCTTCAGATGGACAAGTTTCAATGAACTGCAGAGCTCGAGCAATTCCTTTTCCTACTTACAAGTAACTCTCTTGTTTTGATGTTCAGGTCTTATGTATTTTATTTAGTGAGTATTTCAGGTTGTGGTATTATATGATTGACTGTCTTAACAGGTCGATACAAAGTTTTCAAGGCAGGAAAAAATGGAGAGGTTTGCAGTTTTGAGTAAAAATCAACCTTTATTCGATTTGCCAAAACATCTAAACAGCATTGAAAGTAGTAGATTCCTGTTGCGTTAAATGTTTTCATCTTTTGAAAGGAATACTGATGCAGATAAAAAAAAAAAAAAGAAAAAGTGACCTTTCAGGTCATTAAGCGGCTATCTTTCTAGCTTAGGCTAAGGATGACTGAGGTTCAAGTTCTCGCTCTTGATTCAGAACAGCTTTTTTTATCCTGTTTTACTCTGAAAGAAGAAGGACTGGCTGTTGAACCTGGTTATTCTAGATCCTATGTTGCTTTTGCATCCACCGTGTTTAGAGGGACGCTCATGAATGCGTCAGCTATGCTACCAAAGACATGACAAACATTCTTCTGGCAAAATGTTTCGAGTAGTTTTAGTAGAGTCACACATGACCTCTTTCATAGTAATTGCATTGTTGTTAGCAGGGCAACTCTGCTTCATTGTGAGATTTCAGGCCATCCGTATGAGTTTGTCTGCAATTATCTGTTCGTTATGTACAGAGAAATGTACTTAAGATTGTCACTGTTAAGACCATGACTAATTTACAACCTAGTCATGGGCAGAAAACTGCTGTCATACTAAGGGACAGATGCAGTTTCTTGCCAGTGAAAGAGATCCATTTCATTAAATTATCCTATAATCCTGTGATCTGCCCCGATACTCACTTTGTGTGTTCCTAGACTCTGGCTTCTAAGACAGAAAAAGCAGTTGAGTCTGCTGACCATTCTTTTAAACATTACAATGTTGTGGTCAACTACGGTATTATTCCATCAAAACAGCTTAACTAGTCTTCATTGCCTTTTTTTTTCCATATGCTTACAGGTTATCTATGTATACAGAACCACCTGTGATTGAAGGATTTGAGGGGAAAGTAGAATACCCTTTTTCAATATGATTCCTGCCTCTAGTATCTTTCTAAGTTTTTCTACATGGCATTTCACAGTTGCACTTGTTTGCTCTCCCATGCTTGAAAAGGACTGGAAGTGTGGAGAGATGAGATACACTTCGATTCAGTACCCTTCTGATATACCTACCCATCAATTCCAGTCTGTGCGGATATTCCCCCACCCTCTCTGCAAGAATATGTAAACATACCATCTGTAGAGTGACTACAGGGTCTAGATAAATTTTAGCATTCTTCTTTATCTCTCATGGGCTCTGCAAAATCTGAACTAATGAAGTCACTCTGGAAGAATTGCCTCACGCTTCCAGAGCTCTTCTATCTAGGAACAGATCTGTCAATTATTGGTGATAATTGCAATATGTATTAAGGCCTCTTTCCATATTTTCTGATGTCATTATTTTAGTCTACCTCAATATATTGTCTTAATTTCTTAGCCCTCCACGAGTTCATGAGCCAAAATTCTCCTGTTTCAGGGACAGATAAGTCCTTCCTGCCACTTTTGGTTTTTTTTTTTTACCATTCGCCGCCTTAGTCTTCTCATAGAAATTCTTTATTTTCACTGTTTTTTAAGCATTCATCCACTCTTCCTTCTGTGTTTGATGGTCCTTCACCCTTGCTGAAGTTCAAATGCTCATTGCAGTTTCTAGAAGTCTATTTTTTCCCCCCTGTCCTTGCTGGAGCCTTCCACACTGCTATGAAAGGCAACATACATTCATGGGGACAAGGTATGAGACCTTTAGTCCCCAGACCTGTCTGCAAATTATGGACCTCAGATTTCTGTGTTATTTCTCCTGAAATGACTTTTTATGCGACCTTTTATGCAAATACACACTGGTGATTACCAGTGACCTTTTTCTGTAGCACTCTTCACCATCTTTAGAGATTTCATAGGTCTCTTGGTGGTTCTAGCATTTCTAAGGTTTCTTCAAACACCATCTCTTTCTGTAGGCTCTCTTCAGATATAGCCTCTTGGATGATTCCTAACTCACCTGTAAATATCTTTACATGTATGTTACTGCAGTTTTACATCTCAGCTGGAAGAAACTCAAACCAGCCATGGAAAAAGAGAAGACGGATAGATAACTACACATTTTACTAATACACCTTCCCAAGCTGGTAGGCAGTTTAGTGAAAAAAGAACCAACCAACCAAACCAATATTTCTTCCCAGCTCTAAACAGATATAACTTTTAAATTCAGTGTGTCTGATTGGGTGTCATGAGGCATCTTACTCTGCATTTTCATGTGTGAGAAATACTGTGCATGTACGAGAAACACTCACTAGCTGAACCTGGTGAGAACTACCCATGGGGATGAAGTTACTCACAAACACAGCTTTTATGGAATGGAGGAGTGCCATTTAGAGGAAGGGTTTGAACAAGAAGAGCGCATCACTATCTTAGTTAATTTTTTATACTGCAGAGTAACCCTGTTTTTAAAAAATGAGTATAAATTAATACTGTACTCAGAGGAAAAAAAAGGAGGCTATATCATGAAAATATTATTGTGTTTTCGTCTTTCATAAATTCAGAAGAAAATAATTTTTAATACTTACTCTTCACAGTTACACATTTTGTGCGATGTTTTTCTGATCTCTTCCCTTGCAGCATAAGCTGTCATTGTGACAGCTATTCCTAGGTGTTTCTGAACAGGGTTTCTGATTTTTTTGTAATACAGACATGTAGCGTATCTCACAGGATGAAGTGATACTTCTAAAATCCTGTAATAACTAAATGCTATTTACTGCATCTTGAAAATTCTGCCATTTCATTATTTTTAGTTTTAGTTTTAGCTTATTTTTTGTTAATACCACTTCTGTTATTGGTTTTTTTCTATGACAATTGAAATTTCAGCTTCCAAATGAGTATTCTGTACATTTTGATACAGCATTTCATTAAGTAAGCAATATATAGGGTATGTGCTTTCATTTTCAAACACTAGTGTCTATGACCTTCTGACAAAACCCGATTTACACTGGAAGAATTTTATGGTCTTTAAATGTATTTCAGTTGCATTTTTCCTGTTTGTGCTCAGGAAATGTGTAAGTCCTTTCAGAGAAGGTTATGGGCTCCTCCTTGTGGACACTGTAATAGTTATAAATCATGAGTACAGGTTCCAGCTCCTTGTGTTGTAACTTTACTGAAATCAGTAGAAGTCAGTAAAGGCCAGACCTGATCCACCAAGATCCTCCTGTGGTAGTCCTTGAAGTGGGAGTTACAGCGACTCAAATGAAGTGGCTTTGGGGTTTTACGGTAATTAAGGTGGGAGTGTCCAGCAATTTTTTTTACTGCAGTAAGTAGGTCTTAAATCGAGCGTACCAGTGTTTTTGCACAGATTTCACTGGTACATTAGGCTTTATGAAACATTTTCATTCCCTACAGCAAGTTTGTAAAAAGCTTTTAAAAATTTCATTAGGCCTTACTTTAAAGTTGCAGAGGGAGTATTTTCTCAATTTGGCTTTAGATGACTATTTGAGGATATGTTTGTAATCCCAATGCTTGATCACTAGCTAGCTCACTCACAGCTGGCTCTAGTATCCTGTGCTATAGGGCCAGCAATCAGGTTTTAACATACATCACATCTTCACAAGGCTGAAGCAGACTGAGACTGTTATGTTTAAAAGACCTATGAAGTTCATCAAATCTGTGGCTTTTGCTGAAGAAAATCTTAAAACATATATAGGAGTATATTAATTACTTCCTGTATAGTTTATAACAATTTATGAGTTATTTTCCAAATCATATTTCTTACTAGGTTTGTTTTTCTGGGCCAAATCTTATGTCTGGCTTTTCTTTTTTAATAGGTGGAAGCTCAACAACTGGGATATTGATTTAACAAAGGATCGCTACAGTATGGTGGGAGGCAGACTTGTTATCAATAATCCAGAGAAATCAAGGGATGCTGGAAAATATGTCTGTGTAGTGTCAAATATCTTTGGAACTGTCAGAAGCAGTGAAGCCACTCTGAGTTTTGGATGTAAGCCGATGTTTATGTCAAAACGTAGAAATGTTACAGTTGGGTTGAAATGCCCACTGTTTTACACTGCAGTGTCTTCTGCTAACATATGCTATAGCTCTTTTACTCTATAAAAGCAGTATCATAAGTGCCTTAGTCTGCAGAGATCAACACAAAGTAAGTTTTGTATGCATTTTATATTCTTCAGTGTTCAGCTGACATGACAACCTTCTTGGTGAGTTATTGTTAAATTATTAATTGAAGAGACTCATGGAGCCAGATCTTGAGATAATCATGTCCAGACTCTTTTTAAATTGTGGTAGGACCTGAGGGGAAAGAGTCACAGAAGAAAGATGCAAGTGGGGGCATATGATGAGGCGCTGCTGTCATGCAAACGCAGCTGGGATGCCTGCAGGAGGAAGGCATGGCACTCGCTAGTGAAGTGTGCTCCCTGACTCTTGGGCTACGATGAAGACCCTGCTGGGGGACATTTCTGTCAGCTTCAGATATTCATGAACTAGTCTGGTGAATGCATCGTATGCACAGACGTGCACTGTCAACAAATACATGTGTTGTAAAGAACTGATGTCTTACATGAAGATTAATGTGAAAATTTCCTGACTGAAGACAGAGTTTGGGATTTTTATTTTATTTTGCCTTATGATGTTTTTTTCCCCTGGATATGTTTTGTCATCAGAAGACAAAAAAAGAATCCACAAAAAAAGGAATCCAATCTTTTCTGGTGACCATTCACAAAGCCCTGTGTGCCCTTTAATCCTGACATTAAGTGCTTAGTGCCCCTCTTGTCTTTCAGCAGCCTCCGTGAGCAGGATTCACTCCTTGCTGTATAAGATCAGAGATGAAGGGAAAAGTTCCATTTTCTGCTAGTGATTATACTACTGTAGGACCACAAATCTCAAGAAAACTTAAGAGGCTGTATAGAGCTGATACATTGCATGATAGTTGATCTAGTCTTAATCTGTATTTTACCCAGTGTATTTTCTAGAATGAACAGAAGGGCAAGTTGTTATTTTGTTCTAATGGAGATTACATCAAAATTCAGTTTACAGGTTATTTATTTATACCAAAATTAAGCAGGCATCAGTGGTGCCAATCCTGACTAACCAATAGGGTAATAACCAGCTGTGACAATAGCTGTAGCTACTTAAAATAAAACCAATACACGTAAGAGATGAAAAAAATAGAATCAAAACAGACATGTTTTCTGCCTACCATTTCACAGACTGCATGGGCTGGATGTTGATAGTTAGTGTACTGTACGAGTGTACTGAACAGAAGCCTAATATGTAATATTTAACTATTTAAATGAAAATAGGCTAAAGAGGTGAGGAATAAAAGTGAAAAGATAGCTGGGAACTGATAAAAACTTGTTAAAAATGGTACTGTTATTCTTTACACTCTGGTGTTTGCTCCCCTCTACTTTTTTTTGGTCACCTATGAAAAACGTTTCCTTCCACAATCACTGTTTCTAAAAAATTGAATATAGAGTTGCTAAAAGTAATATAGAAAATGTCTGATATTTTGCTTGTGCACAAACTGATTGAAAAATGGCAGCAACTGTTTAGAAGAGTTAAAAAAATCTTGACTAGCTACACGAGTGATACCTTTTATTTTTTTCTTACTGTCAGACTTACTGAAATTCTCTCATAAACTTCATGTCAATTAATCCATATGAGAACACTGTCTTTAGATCCAGTTCTCTAAAACCCATTGAAATATTTTTTAGCTGTTACACACATACTCCTTAGGGAAGGAATTTTATCCTGCAGGAATATTTCGTGGCTTTTTGGTGCATGCTGAGCAAAATCAGAAGCTGATACACCATTCTGTTTGCTGGGAAACGGTGTCAGAATAGTAAACACAGTAATTTCATAGCAGAGAGGCTGCAAGAACAAGGAAGAGAAATTTCTGTACTCACTAGGTATAAACTGTATGCTTATAGGAGTGCAGTGATTATGCTAATTCTTTCATTCTGCTAAAAATGAATGTCTTCCAATTAAGAGTTCATGGAATCACACTTATTATAATTATTGAGTAATAACCAAGTAGTGCTTATGCAAAGAAGACATCAAGACCCAATCACAGTACAGAGCATTTCATCAGTGGGAAGAAGGTGTACAATGACAGCTTAATAATTGTATGACTTCCCTGCACCTGGCATAGACCATTCTATTTTAAGACTAACATAATGTTTTACATATACAAATTGCTTGTCCTATGCCATGTCTTTACATTTGTGGTGACTGTCCTAGAGTTTCAAAGATTATCCAAGAACACTTTAAACAAAATGTCTAGACTTAAAATGTAAACTGGAAATAGCTAAAGTAACTTTAAAGCAGTGATAGGTTTTCTTTTCACCAAACCCCACACTGCCCATATGCAAAGCAGTATCAAATAAACAACAGATTTGTTCCAATTACTGTAATTTTTTATTATTATTTCTGTAACAGATTTTAAGCACTAATCTGTTCCAATGAATGCAGAAATTAATAGTAGTGGCAAGTTAAAACGATGATCAAAAAGTCTGCAACAAGGGAAACAGATGTTTTCAGGAGACATCAGTCAATATTTTGAAGATGGAAAGTAATTGTCTAGTTAGGTCCATGCTGACAAATGGAATGGAAGTATGTTCAAACTACTGCAGATATTATATGAATAGAGATATTCCAGTCTGTGTGAAGAGCTTCCTTGGCTTCAATTACAAAACCTGTCTGGTCAAATAGCTAATTCTTACTAAGTCAGTCTGGTACACTTAATTTCTTTATTATCAAAGAATAATATTCCAAATTAATTGGGAGCTAGTTGTGGAGAACTGAATACATTCATTGCACTAAGGCACAGGGTAAAATTGTATAAAATAATTGTCAGAAGTCCTTAGAATGGCCCATTACAATGCCTACCATTTAGCCATTGATCCAGTCAAGATCCAGTCAGTCACTGGAAGGATCTGTATTATCTTCTGGTCTGTTTGAGCAGAATAAATATTAGTATGTCAAAAGTTGGGAGAGGTGTCTTTCCCTGGACACTGACGTAACTCTCCTAGAGTTTTTTCATGCGTTTGACAAAGGGTAATGACATTCTTTTCCTAGATTCTTGTAGAATACTGCATTCAGAGGCCGTGAGCTTGACTATTGCTGATGTACTGTTTATACCACAGTAGCATGACTCTAGTCAGGGTCTCTACAATCTCTGTGCGCTTGGTGACATGGAGAAGCTTCACAAGAAACATTCCCTGCCTCAAGTTTAATTTCAGACTGGATACTCACAATGAGAGTGAAGAGAAGCAGCAAAGTAGAATTATTGACCTAGTTGAAGGTTATTCATGCAACTGGTGTTTTATTGCTTCAGACACCATTACTGTTCTCCCACAGTCTGCGAGATGATACATAGCTCCATGAAGGACTTGCTTCTTTATCCTTTTACAACAGTCCCTTTACCCTGCTGCATGGAAGTTGTTTTAAAGAGTGTTAGATAAGGCTTCCCCTGGGATCTGAGCCACGTCTGTCCCAAACATCTGGCACAAAAGATGTGTCTGAGCTAAGTGCTTACCAGTCCTTGGCTGCTGGAGTTGTTGGGGAGGACAGCCAGGTCATTTTAGAGAAGCGACTTTAAGTTACGCTAAAGAATTAAACTTGCAAGTTGGAGAAACCAGTTGAAAAATAACCTAAAATCCTTTTCCTTTCTCTTCCTGGCATTCTTTCTTCAAATGTAGCTTACCTGGCTACTCTTAGGGATACGATCTGCAGCACTTTTTTTTTTCTTTTTCTAGTATTTGTAATTATGATGACTAAAATACTGTAAAAAAATCATTGCACTTGATAATGACAAAATTAAAATGAGAAAAAACTGATACTGTGGGTACACAGGTATCTTATCTGCCATGTATTGTTGTATTTCTATAATTGTTACAGGGCTGAAAATAATAGTAAAAAAATTATTATAGTGAGAACCACATAGTTTCTTACAGTTTTTTTCCCCTGCCTTTTTAAAACTAGATCTGGATCCCTTTCCACCTGAGGAACGCTATGAGGTTAAAGTGCGAGAAGGTGTTGGAGCAGTGCTTCTTTGTGAGCCCCCATACCACTACCCAGGTAATTGAGCTCGAAGTGCTTCATTTGTAACTACTTAAGAGTAGACTAAAAATTAATCTTTATTTTTAAAAGTTTCCTTTAAGTTTACTAAGATAGTAACTTTTATGCAGCTTAAGATTCACCATTTAGGTTAGGTTTCCATTTTGAATATATGCTTGTAGTTGATATAGTTGAATTTGCAAATAGGTTTTGCCACTACAAATAAAATTACTCAGACTAATCTGGATAATGGAGGAGAGACTTGGCCTACCATTCTGGCTCTGGAAGTGCCTTTTTTCTCATCACTAGCTCCTGGAGAGCTCTGCAGAGATTATGCTTGCAACCTCAAGCACCTGCAGTTCCATCGTGAGAGCTGAATTTGGCTGTTAGCATCTTTTTACCTTATAAAATGGGATAATGTTTCAGTTAGGTTTTTTTATTAGTTTGTTTTCATACTCTGTGTCTAAGTATTGCAAGGAACTGACGAACTGAGACATATTGCTCTAAGGTTTTGTCTAAATCACAAGACTGGTGAGGGCTTCCCAACTTCTCAGTTGTGTGAGGTCAGGACCCAGCTGCCCACCTCCTCACACCCAACTTGGGTTCCTGTGGGAAGGCTGTGCCCAAGGGGAGCTGTGCGCACTGTAGCTGGGTCCCCAGTAATCTGCACTCGTGGCAGCACTACCCCAGTGTTCACTGTTGAAGGTATTAGTTGGCTGCTGACACATGTATGTTCTGTCTCACTTAGCTGACTCTACCAAAGAAAAGATCTATCTAGAAATCAGAGTGAAGTAACTTGTATGAAGACAGTATTTCATGGCTTAAGTAGCTGATAGTATTGTTTCTTAATACTGACTAGAAAATATTTTCCTCCAGATGATCTCAGTTATCGCTGGCTTCTAAATGAGTTTCCAGTATTCATTGCTTTGGACAAACGACGATTTGTGTCGCAGACGAACGGCAATCTCTACATTGCAAATGTAGAAGCATCAGATAAGGGCAATTATTCGTGTTTTGTGTCCAGCCCTTCAATAACAAAGAGTGTATTCAGTAGATTTATTCCACTTATTCCACAGTCTGATCGTAAGTATTTATTGGAAATACTATGTACGTTCAGTGTTCTGTTTGGATTTTAATTTTGCTCATTCATAACTACTTTCAGCTCTGTGAGAATTATATGGCAAATTGTCATGGCCACAGCACAATGTTATTTAGTTTTCCAGATACAGAGGTCCAAATCATTCCCATCCGTAATAAAAACTCTGTGAAGGGAAGTCTCCCTGAATTCATTCATGAATTTCCTTTCATATCATTGAGAACAGAGTTCTTATCCCCAGAGTCCCCATTTCTTTTATGTGATAAGCCCCTGTACTCATCCCAAAATCTTCAATATCTTTTCTGGTCTTGGCATTGGTTCAAAAGGGCATGACTGTAAAGCAGAAACTTAATGTACAAGTTGATAAACAGCTTCAGGACTTAATTTTTTCCCCCAGGAAATCCCCCATGAAAATGGAAAATCCTTTTCCCCTGCTGAAATTTCCTATCCAACAGTGGCCTAAGGGCTTTATGTCTCGTGGCCAATCCCCTAAGACAGCTATCTGGCTTTGTATTACTAGATTATTTCTGCCATTTTTTCATGAAAACTGCATGTTTTCCAAATGGTAACCAAGTTCCCTTTTGCCACTTCAGACTGTCAGTCACTAGAGTCTCATAAACTGATCATCAAGATTTCAATGATCCTTTTATCTATTAAATTTCCCCTATTACAGTGAAGAATCGTGATTAAATTTGGGTAATTACAAATCAGTGATCTTTGTCTGAATTTTCCATGGCCAATACTCACACTGACATCTTCATCTAGAACTGCAAGAGGAGTCCTACAGGGATCACCAGTAGGTAGAGTTGATTACATTTGCATCCCTATGCCCTCATTAAGCTGTAGATTTGCTGGCTTTAGCTCGTTCAAACCCTCACTAAGATAATATTGAGCTTAAATATATCAAAATATTCCATCCAGTAAAAGAATCTGTGGAAAACAGAGACTCAGGCTTTTGTCTACCCATGCACACAGATCGTCACACTTCAAAAGCAAGTAAAGAGTTTGTGTTAAAGCATTGTGCTGTGAAAAATGCTAGGCATTAATGTCCAGAGAAAGATAAATAGCTGAGGAAAACAATTCTGCTTTACTATTAAAAGTTCAGTGGTAAATCAGACTTCATGGATGGCCAGGCTATTTTTTCACTGTAAAGAAGGATTTTGTCTGGAATTTTGAGCGATTTTCTTGAACTGTGGAAGTTTTAATAGCTGTTTTCCTTTATGCTGTGCCTTTTCTGAGAATCCCTTTTTTCATGTTAGGTGCAAAAGTATATCCTGCTGATATCAAGGTGAAGTTCAAGGACACATATGCTCTCCTGGGGCAAAACGTGACACTGGAGTGTTTTGCTCTTGGGAAGTAAGTATGTTTTAACGTTATTGTAGAGCGCTGTTTGCTCTCATATTTCAGGCAATGAAAATGCATGTTTCATCATCAAACACTTTCTTGTAGTCTGAAATTTAACAGCCAGTTCTTGAACATGCTGATTTGTAATTTGCTGTACTTTTCAAGTCCGGTTCCTGAACTCAGATGGAGTAAATACCTTGAACCCATGCCAGCCACTGCTGAGATAAGCATGTCTGGTGCAGTTCTTAAGATCTTCAATATTCAGTATGAAGATGAAGGACTTTATGAGTGTGAAGCTCAAAACTTTAAAGGAAAAGATAAACATCAAGCAAGAGTTTACGTACAAGGTAGGTAGAACAATTTTATTCTTCGTGATGTATGCTGCTTTTACTTATGTTGGAAGTATCTGTGTTCTCACACTTGATGTCAGTGCTGACTCATTGCATCATCCTGACACACTGCTGTTCAAGTTAATAGAGCAAAATCAAAACCCATGCGTTGAATGCCAGGCATAGCATTTGTGTATTAGTTGAACAACTACTCAATTTGCCTGGTTATGATAACTGTATATACACCTTGACAGCAATGCCTGTTAGTATTAATATAATTGTGCGTAAAGGAAATTAAATACACTTAGAGTACTTGAATGAAAGAACAGCCAGGAAGAAGAAGAGACCATTAGGTTTGTTACGCTTTCTTGTTTCCTCATTTCGTTTGTCTTTTCTAACTGTCTTGGCTGTCTTATTAGCTACAGTCAATTCTTCATTCCTTTGGCCTCTGTCCCTTCCCCTCATTCATTTGGTTAAATGAGGGAACCAAAATATTGTACCTTATTGTTCATAGTGGAATCGTCCCAAGTAACCTGACGTAAAAAGATCATACATAACATCTGAATTACGTTCAGAAGATTTCTGTCTCTTTTCATTGACTGTACAGAACATTTCCTGGGTTAAGATCCTCAAGTTAACTGCTTGAACTACAGTAGGATAAATGTGAGAAGATTGTTACTGGTTGTTATAGTTAAAACTAATAAATAGAGTCATTTGCTTAATAAAAGTGGGTCATTTTCAATATTAATTTCTTAAATATCTTCTCTGGACCAAGAGAATATTGTTATTGGAGACTCTTTCAGCACGTAAATGATTTTGCCAATTTCATGGAATTTAACTATGATTTTTATTGCATTACTGAATAATTTCCATAGGTCAGTGCAAGCAGTGACTTCTTATATCTTTAGACATTCACGAAGCATTATCTGAATTCCATATTTTCGTCTCATAAAAAACAGGTTGAAGTTATTTTGAGGCTCTGGGGTAAGACAAAAACATCATCACTTCATTCCTTCTTGTGCTGGTGCATAGCAGTTTTCATCATTACTTTTGTGGCCTGTGAAGTATTATGAAAAAAACTGTGGAATTACAGATTTTAATGCTAATTAAATATGTATCTGCTATATTTACAAGGCATCATGTTTTTTCATTCTTCAGCTGCTCCGGAGTGGGTAGAACATATCAATGATACAGAGAAGGATATAGGCAGTGACCTATATTGGCCTTGTGTAGCTACAGGAAAGCCTATTCCAACAATTAGATGGTTGAAAAATGGTGCCTCGGTAAGTATATTACCATAGCTAATGCAGGATCGATTGGTTAGCTGATAGAAATGATTTTTTGAAGCATGCATTATTAAAAGGTTTAAAAAAATAATTATGATACAAATATTTGCTGATTCCACTTGCACTAGGGATTAAAATCTATTTTTTAAAGGTGTATTTCAAACTTCTCTTCAGTTTTGAAATGCATTTCTGCAGACTGTTTCATATTCATCTCTGTATTATGAACTTGCCTTTTTACCACATGTTTGGGAGGTGGATATCCTTTTTTCTCCAGGCCTTTGTAAGTAAATGCTGTTTTCCTCTCCCTGGATAAAAAAATGTTTATCAGCTTCTCTCTAGGAATAATGCTTTTTACCACATTAGACATGAGTGTGTCTAAAAATGTAAGAAAAAGTGGAGTCAGTAGAGACAAGAGAAGAAAGAAGAATTTTTAAAGTATCGGTGATGTTCCTGTATCATGTAGATTTTGATATTTTTTCTAGACACAGAATATTGTAAAATTCCATGATTTTAGGTGATGTGAAGTTTAAATGAGTACCATTTGATAATTTAACCCTATTGCATTGGATATTTTGTTTAAACGAAGTAGATTTTCTGTCCAGGCATTTCAACAATGTCTTTAATATCTATTGCTTATACTGTATGATGAGCCTTTAAACAACAAAGAGAATAGAAGAGGGTGCAATGTAACGCCGCATCTGCTGAGCTGTGGTGACACTGGTGTTGGCAAGCAAACAAAAAAAAGACAATGAAGCAGCGTTGATTTGGCTGTGTATCTTAAGAAAAATGTGGGAGGTTGGAGGGAGAACAGGGGTATCACCATCTGCCATATGGAGGTGGCTTAAAGAAGTGAAAACAATGCTGTTTTCTAGTTTCTGTAGTTATTACAAAGTAATTTAGCAAGTGAACTGCTTGATGGTCTCTACTGAACTTGACTTTCACTGACAAAATCTGCATACTGGCTTGCAGAAAGCAGTGTGCAATTCTCCAGTAGTACACCAGAAGATTATGCTGTGTGCTAATATTACGAGATGATTTCCAAATGGGAAAATAGCGAAAATGTTTAAATTGCCCTGAGAATATAGCTTGTTTCTAAATCAGATAATTTTAATTAGGTATTCATTTAGCATAAAACAAAGATTTCTTTTAGAAAATTTAATTTAAATGCTTTCAGTAAATCAGTACAAGAAATATGATTCCTTTAATCTATTCTTTTTTCAGATAAATAGTATTCTTTTAATCTTCCACTATTCCCTGCACTCTGCTTGGCTCATGTACAAAGTTAGAGCTTTTCAGCTTCGTTTTCACAAGAAAACAGAATTTATTAACATGATCTTTCAAAAACTGATTGACATCTATTTGTAATTTACAAAATGCCCCCCTGCACTTTGTGCATTTTTCTACAGTTTTTTAGAAATAGTTCAAGTACTTCATTTTGATTTACTAAATTTTCTTTTTATATTAACACAAAGTAATAGAAAATAGTTTATACTACCTCCCAGAAGAATCATCTAAAAAACTACCTCATTGGGACTTCCTTTGACCTTTTACTGTTGTAAAATAATATACATACTATACAACATAACGAACGCTGAGCATGGCAAAACAAAGCTTACGTGCATAAAATGAATTTAATTTCTTATTTCTGAATCAGTAGTGTTTGCATTGGTATGGTAACAGTGGACTGAAGAATAGATGTGTCTAGTGCCACTCAGCTAGGAATTTTCCAGAAAAACATCAATCGACAGTGAATCTTTCCTTAAAAAAAAGAGGGTGAACACATTGTCACAAAGACTGAAACGTAACATGGATAAAATAAAATCTCATCGGTGCCAGAACTTTGTGTGAGGGACTCTCTTCTGAACACTGCCACTAAAAAAAATAAATGAAGAAATGGGGATGGGTGTGAATACTTCAGCATACATAGTCTCTATGAATATCTTGTTGTTTTTTTGATTCTGTGTTTTAGTTCCGGAAAGGTGAACTAAGACTGCAAAGTCTGACCTTTGATGATGCCGGCATGTATCAATGTATAGCAGAAAACACGCATGGAATTATTTATGCAAATGCTGAACTGAAGATTGTGGGTCAGTGAGATTATTTGCTTTATTTACTATTTCAGGTTTGAGTAAGATAGCAGTCGTATTTGCACACATTGTTTGGTAACAGATTCCCGTGAGGATAAAGCTAAGAACCCTTAGTGAATCTACATGAGATGGGGTTTATTTGAGCTCCCTAGCTGTGTTTTGAGAAATCAAGTTAGTTTTATTTCTTTTTTTTTTTTTTTTCTATTTTGCTGTATTATTTCTGATGTTTGCTTGCTGCTGTTACCCCTCAGAGGAACTGGTAGTGCAGAAATTAAGTGAAGCGCTAGAGTTGCTGTCTGCCCTCTCAAGCTTGCAAAACTGGTTCAGAAGGATTTTCTTTTTTGCTCGCCTATACTTACTCCTCTGTGGGGCAAAATCTTCTTATTTAGAAGCCATGCTGTCAGTCACCAGGCCTTTGAAGCACATTCTCTGCACTCTCCCCTTTGCTTTTGCCTTCTACAACCCATTACAACCAACTGCAATGTTTGTGTGCAGCACGGCTCTCCCATTTGATGGCGGGATAGAGATATTAATACTGTGTGTTTTCCTAAGGAGCAACCTGTTGAAAGTTTGCCTTTCAGATCCAGAGTGCTCAGGCTTAAAACAATTTCTTACGTTTTTACTGGTGTCTTTAGAGCAGGCTTACTGGCTATAAGACATGGCTTTCCTAGATTTCCCTGCAGTAATTGCCCTGGGTTCCTTCCATCTCACACTTGCCTTCAGACTTTCCCAAGACCTAAATTATTCTTGATTTTCCCAAACCACTGCACAACAACACGTCATCCTTCACTCTTCTTCCATTACTATGTACTGACTACCAGCCTGGATTACCCAGAAACAAGCACTTTCTACATGCACATTTTCAAAATTTAAGTGTTGGTAAGATGTGGATGTTTATCAGAGAATTTCTCTGTAGTGCTGTAATTAACTAATGGCCTTCTTTCCTCAAGCTGTGCACACACTTGCTGGCATGATTAACAATGATAGTACGCTGAGATGCAAAATAATTAAAAGAAATTTTTTTGTCTTTGATTACAAATAAAGAGAAAATTAGTAAGCAAAGTCCTAACCTCAGATACGTAAGTGTGGTGCTTGCTACGGTCATGTCTCATTAACCTTGTACATCTGAGAGTGCACCTAAGGCCGGTCGGCCAAACAGAAAACTACAAAGAGGAAGAAGGGCACAAGCTTAAAGTTGCTAAAAGGGGGTTATAGCCACTGAAAAGTAAACACAATTATAATTTTAAAGTATGATCAAGTGAGCAACTTTCTATAGAAGTTGGGCTCTAGGAATCTAGATTTTATTAGGACTGATCAAAAGGCCTTTGAAAGGGAGGAACTTTCTGTTGATTTCTGGGGTCTTTGATCTTGTTAGATTAAACTTAGATGAGGTTCAGAAATCAACAGAAAGAAACCTCTGGTGTAGCACAGCCTAGAACTACATAATGATTTTTTTCTGTTTCTTTTAGGCCGCAATCTAAATTGTGTAATACTTCTCAGTATTACATTATAATACATCTCTGTAATATTAATATTTTTCTCAGTTCTCTGAATAATGGACACTTGTATACAATTTAATAGTTCTGTCATTTACCTTCATGTTGCAAACCAATTGTATTCTGCAAAAAAATCACTAACAACAATACTTGTGTTAATTTTGCTTTCAGCTTCACCTCCTACTTTTGAACTGAACCCTATGAAGAAGAAAATCCTAGCAGCTAAAGGGGGCCGTGTAATCATTGAATGCAAGCCTAAAGCTGCTCCTAAGCCAAAATTCTCCTGGAGCAAAGGAACAGAACTGCTTGTAAATGGGAGCCGGTTAGTATTGACTGTTATTAGATACTGTGAATCTAAAAATTCTGCCTTATGTTTCTATTTATCCTGTAGGCTAGATTTTGCTTTTGCAGATTTCAGGGGCAGGAGAATATGTAACTTCAGGAAAATGATATGCCAAAATGTTACTAGCAGCGTGACTCCAAATAGCTGGCAGAGTGTCCAACTTTAACCAGTCTGTTTGGTGCTGTTTGCAATTCAAAATTGAATTGGATCACAAGGCTGTGATCAAAAATATTTGAATGCCTATAAAAGAATAAAACTACTCTCTCTTGTTCCAGCAATGTCAGGCATCTAGTTATACCACAGTCTATTTAAATGTTTTTTCACTATAGGAGTGTTTATAAATGTAGTAGTGAGATGTGACCTTCCAAGAGATGTTTGTGGTTTGTCTTTTCACTTGCTACAATTCTGCTGAAAGTACTGCTTTCTAATATAGAAACCTAATTTCTCTTGATGTATTTTCTGCCCTTTCAATAGTATACGTATTTGGGATGATGGGAGCCTGGAAATTATCAATATCACAAAGCTGGATGAAGGTCGCTATACCTGTTTTGCAGAAAATAACCGAGGAAAAGCTAATAGTACTGGTGTTCTGGAAATGACAGGTAAACCTCTAAATTGCATTAATTTGTTTCAGGTAGAATCCCTTAATTCAATATCACTAATTTTTGTTCCAGTATTGTAATACTTTTGCAAGCCATTTTATCTTTTCTTTCTAATTTAATTGCTCATTAAACAATGAATTGATGCTTTCAAAGCATATTGTTCAGTAAAAAGCAGGTATGTTTGCAGCAGTTCTGAGACTGTATCTTGATTTTCAGGGTTGATTTTTCCATAAGAGATCATTAAATCTGACCCATTAAATTGACACATTTTAATACATTCATTCAGTTTGGTACCTTAGTGCTCAGACTAGGATGTGGTGCTGGGGTCATGACTCAAACAGTGAAATGGGACTTATACTGACCTTCCTTAGTTTTTCTCTTTTTTTTTGGTGGGGTAAGCAAGTTTGAGAAGGCACTGCAGTTAAAGAAACATGCATTGCATTTGCTAGGTAGGGGCGTATAGCCATATGATTGCACTACTAAATTCCCTTCCTTTATGGGTATTAGTATATACTGATTGAGTACTGATATCCTTAATTGTGTATTTTAAATCTGATGTCAAATAAATAAATAGCTGTAGAATACAGACAGGTTAGATGACATACATGAGCAGTTCTGGCTATCAATTATAACAGATAGTGGAAGAGTCATTTCTCAAATACATTTTTTCATGTCTGTTCCAGAAATCATGCTGGATGTTACAGCTGATGCCACAATGTTGGTGTACTAATGTAAGAATTAATCTGGAGCATTAGATCATATGAAAACATTTTTCTGGCTGATTTATATCAAATTGATTGTACCAAATGAATTGTAAGACTTTATTTGGTTAATCAGATTTATTTAATGTTTGCAGTTACTTTTTATCATCTTCTGTAGTTTTATATGTCTTAATATTACCCTCAGGCATTTCATTATTTTGAAAGGTTATGTAAATAAATATCCAGCCCCTTAGTAGTTGTATCATACTAAATTCGCAAAGTGAAACACTTAAACCATATGTTTATAAACCTTATAATCTAGGTATAAAGAATTTTAAAATTTTGGTGAATTCTGTTCTGATTCATCTAAAAAAGAAAACCAAAAGACTAAGACATCTCCCTTGCATCACAGCAGAAACAGAAGGGTCAGATGACATAGTTCAAAATTATTTTCACATTGTGGACAATGATGAGGGTTGACAAAGAATGCTTTGAAAATGGTATTCCCAAGCACATTGTGTCACCCATAAACTTCTCAGACATTGTGCATGACTACAGGAAATTAAAAAGTTAAATCTGAAGCTGACAGGCACTGCAAAGTCTGATGTTTTTTCCCACACGCTGTTTGCTCGCTGTAACTGGACCATTCTTTCAGCAACTTCTTAGACTGGTAGAGTACTTCATGTCAACATTTAGGAAATCACTGATGATAGAGCCAAAGCTGAACGTGCAGGCACAACACTGGAATGGAGCAGGTATCCTAAGTGTGTGCCTATAGCTAGGACTTTAGAAATCAGATGTTAACAGGTTGTTCCAATGCACTATGAGATATCCCATTCGGCAAAAGCCAGTAGGTGGGCCATTCTCATAGTCTCAGTATTAAGCAGGTTTTAGGTTACTAGGGTATGAGCCGGGGGAAGGTTTCTCTCCAAGGCAGATGGACAAGAAATGTTGGCTTTATTGAGGACATTTGCTGTTCTGTGTATGGTGGGGTGTAGTGTGCTCCTTGGGGCATGCTCAAACCTAGGTCTAAACCATTAGCAGTAGCTGTTTTCTTATGGCTATTGTCTTCCAGGTTTTGGTACCGTACTCCCACTCTCATATTGGTAGGAAAGATACATGCCATGGTATGAGGAAGATGTTTTGTGGCTCTTTGTTTTATCATAATATTTTAAAGAGAAGGAGCAGGTCTCAGTGATCCAGTGAGACCCTTCCAGAACTGTGTTGATAATTTGCCATATGAGTTTGGTGCATGTACCAAGAACTCTAGCAAGTATCATGAGAACTGTACCTTTTTGTGTTTCTGTAATAACAAGAGGCATTGCTGGGGGATATACAGGTTACTTCCTTTTGTTGTATTATTTTCTCTTCCTTGCAACATGTAGCTATTTGCATAGTTTGTTATGCATCCATTATGTTGTTTCTCAGTAGATAAATTAAGATCTCAGTCCTTGCAATGCTGTCATGGAAATCTGACTCAGCCTGACAACTGAGTAGAATTTTTCATTCGTTAAAGAGACAGGTTGTAAAACGTAAGAAATATTATAATTAAAACAAGAAGTGCAACACAAGTCATGTAAGATTCATCATCTGTCTTCTTTCTACCTGAGATATAGTCAATGAATAAAAATAGCTTTACATAGTCAGTAATGTGATTCAGAGACTGAAACATAGCCATTTTCAAAAGACAGCTAAATAGAAGTTAGGCGTTTCAGTTGCAAAAAGTTTCCTTTGTTCTTTTTAGTTTGGTCCTTTGAAATGTAGCTGCATAAATAACATGTAAACTAGAGTTTGAGGGAGCGGTTTAATGTATAATCAAGCAGTTATGGATCTGAGCTTACATTTGGATGAACATTTATTTATTGGAATTTTCCATGTTTGCTGTTAACTTCACAGAAGCTACAAGGATTACTTTAGCTCCACTGAATGTTGATGTCACCGTTGGAGAGAATGCTACCATGCAATGCATTGCATCCCATGATCCCACATTAGACCTGACATTTATTTGGTCTCTAAATGGCTTTGTAATAGATTTTGAGAAGGAGCACGAACATTATGAAAGGAATGTTATGGTAAGATACTACAGATCCTTATTTAATAAGTGAAAGCTTATTTAATATGTGAAAGCCTAGTTTTCTTTATTGTGAATAGCTGTCTTTTCTGTTTTACTTTTTCTATTGTGTTGGTTCAAGTCTAGAGAAATGCAGTAGGCTAGGAACATAAAATATAATTATAATTTAGATGCCTTACAGACATGTAGTCTCTTGCAGGTGGATACCTGAAATCAGATATCTAAATTGACATAAGTATTTTGGTACCTCAGACAAATCCTACTCTGGTTAATAGTGAATGTAGCTGGCAAATAGGTAGCCTGATTGTAAACAGGGGGCAAATTATCTCAAAAAAGTGTGCATATGCAAACACTTTTACTTACCCATGTTTTTCTCATCAACATTTCTGGAATTTGGCACAAGGCTGGGCCAGATGGTGGGTAGGAGTCAAACAGTCTGTAAACACTGAGCAAGAAGAGCTTGTGTGAAGGCTAAACAAGTTAATACAAAGACACTCATTTTGGCACATAGAAAGAGGAATCATAGATCTTTCATGTTTGCATGTACAGTTATCTTTTTCCAGTCTTCTATCAGGCTTATTCAAAATAAATATCTCAAGTAGAAATCCCTTCTGGTTATGTCTAATCACATGCTAATTTACCTAATATTCAACAACAGTCTCAGAGTGGTTGCCCACATGTGTATGTATTTATTCTGTTGTTCTGGCTTTAAATGATACAAAAATCCTCAAATTTACATGCCTTTTTTTTTGTGCTCCCAAGAGGAACTGCGAATGTGGAGAGAAAAGGTTGCTAATGGTGCCTGTAGTGTATGGGAATGCCAGGGGCCATGTTCAATTTCAGCTCCATGTTCAAAATGATGTACCATGTAATACTGCCTCCTGCAGAGTCTTTCTCCTAGACTGGCAATATTATTTGATTTTCCATGGACCAAGAGATTCCTTTTCTCTCTTTTTTTTTTTTTTCAATGCCTGTTTATCTCCATGTGAGAAGATGTTTCACCATAACTATTCTAGTCTGATTTGGAGCAAACCATTCCTTTGAGGAGTCAGAGTTGCCTCAGCCTGCTCATTTGCCGAGTTGTGAATGTTCCTAAGAAGTCACACTGCTCTCTTTCAGTGAGAGTCCAAATCCTTGGCCAGCAAGCCAGTAGAAGTATGCTAAGATCAGCTGGAAAACATTGAAACCCAAAGACATGAAGCCCTTTCTGCAATAAACCTCCTGAAAGTCTATGTCCAAACTTAGTAGCAGGGTACTAAGCAGTTCGCCGTATATTTTGTGTTGCCTCAGGAATTAAAAAATATGTAGATCTACACAAGTACACGAGCATCATTCACAACATTTCCTGCATGTGGCTATTAAGCCACACTTTTGATAGGTTTATATTTACACTTCAGTACTAATCAGTGCATAGGAGTACCTTGAAAAAGCTTGAATCATCTCCTAATGGGATTAGTTTGTCCTTAAATAAAGGCTGGAAGGAATCTCGAGTGTCAGTCAAAATAAGAGCATAAGGAGTAACGCCCCATTAAATGTATTAGTTGTAAAAGAGCAAATAAAACCACTCTGGTCTTGTTGAATTTTATTTAGTTGATTGCTTTTAGCTACCTGACAGAAGTCACACAAAGAAATTGTGTTCTATGAAACAGAAACTCAGCCTGAAAGCATTGATGAATCAGTGATTTTGGTGTGGCAGAAAGGTAAAAATGCCTTTATGAGAGGACTTCGTAATGCAAGACCATGTAATGCAAGAGAAAGGAACCTGATCTTTCTCCATCTGTTGGTCATATGTTGAACAAAAGACAGACACTTTTGGGTTTTCCTCTTAATAATGAAAAATAGAAGGAAATTGGATTATTTTTTTCTTTTAGGGGAAATTAATTAATTCTGAAATGTAATCCTAATTTTAGGGCACTTTCTAACAAAGCACTTCAAGTGAACAAATCTGGAGCCAAATAAGGGCCTCAGCAAGTGTGTAAGATGTAATTATTTTTGAAGATTGACTTAATATTTAGGTTCCCAGCCGCCTGTTTCACATTCCAGATAGCCAGTGGTCCTGGATCTCTTATTCCCAAATTCTGATTAACTCCACAATATTTTAGGCACTTTATTGAAGTGATTGTTTTTAAAAACAAATTAGCCTAGCTTTTCTAGGCTAGCTTGGTCTCTACAGACCTTCTATGGTCTGCAGAGAGAGAGAGGGAGAAAAAGAGGTGGTTCACTTCTTGTGCGTGTTGAGTCTTGTGCTGGAAGATTTCCTCTTTCAATAGATTATACAGATGGATACTCCATAGTTCAGAAGTAGCTGAAGAGTGAGTAGCTCTTAATTCACTTAGACAGTTAAGTAGATTAGATCCAAACACCAGTTCATTTATTTGTCAGTGTGTAACTCCATCTTCCTGAAGGATATTTCTTGGTTTGTTGTGTTTGTTTTGCACTTGATCAATGCTGGTAGAAATTATTTTAGCATGGGCAGCTTCCTGTTGTGCATTCCTAAACCTTATTTCTTGGATTTCAAATGCAAAGCAAGTGAAGATAATCTCTATTCTTCTTCCACGGGCAGCTCAGTCTTGTTCACTCAGGACAGAGGAGACAGTAGAATTGCATTTGAAGTCTGGAATTGCAATTCATAGTTATTTGGCGATTCAGGCCTTACATAGTAACAAATGCAGAATTTTTAACAAATTCAACTAATCCAGTACAAAGGTTTATATTGGATGTAATTAAGAGGAATATGCACTTTCAATATTTCTGTTTCAGTTGTATATTACCGTATTCTTACATTAAGGGTCTTTTTTTCTTCCTGTGTGAGCAGAGGGATTTTCTCCTGCCTACTGCTTCTATCTCTGGCAGTTCTCAGCTCAAGTCACTGGGTGGCAGGTTTGCTCAGGCTTTCTCTGATGCAAAGGGATGAGCACGTTTGGCAGCAGCAGCCCTCGCTGCAAAGGGATGAGCACATTTGACAGCAGCAGCCCTCGCTGCAGGGCTTTAAGCAGTGGAGTCCCTTCTAACACCCAGCCGTTCACAAACGTAAAAGAAAAAAATATCCAGTAGTTTTAATATTCATGTGGCATATGCAATGTGTGCTCTCGGTGCTATTATTTCCTGTTGATGAAGGATCCTCATCTGTCTTCCTGATACTATCACTATTAATTTATGTGACAATGCAGATCAACAGGCTGAAACTTGAATCAGCCACAGCATTTCAGTTCTTAAAATAATACTAATATTGTTGTCACATACACATAATGGGATGCTAATGAAATTCATGTAAATACCTGCATAAGTCTTCTTTCTTTAAATGGAAGCTGTAGTATCTCCATCATTTGCTGAAGGCAAAACTAATTTGCATTACATTAGTGCTAAAGTTCATTTATCAAAAGAACATTTGTCAGGGCTATTTTTATTTCCTATGACAGTGATATTTAAAATGAAAAATATATATATTAATTGGTTAGCTTTCAAAGCATCAAATGGAGTCTTTGAAATCTTACTATCACATTGATTGCTTTTGACTTTGTGTATGGTTGTTCATCTGATTATTTGATTGAGAAACTAAAAATTAACACATCCTTTCAAGTCCCATAGAGATATAGCACTTCAAGTAATCTGGAAAACTCTGATTTAGTTTGGTCATTTGTTATTTATGGACCTGCCTTTTTTCATGTATATTTAAAGTTTGAAAAGCTTACTTTTAATATATATTTAAAAAATATACACTGTCCAAATAAGTCTATTCTTTTAAGTTTATTACAAAAAATTCTCTTTAATATGTGAAGGTGTGTAGCTATTTTTTTTGTACTTTTGGAGCCACACTAGTCCATTTGTATGGAGAGTAAGGAAGAGGAACTTCATAATTTAACCGATTCAAGTCAGAAACTTTTGTGTGATTCTGTAATGATTTAATATAGTTGTGTAAAAAAATGTAGTCAAATAAAGTGTATCAAAGATGGTATTGAGTGCTGTAAGCAGATGGCATTAGTATTCTGCTCAGCCAATACATTTATATGCAGGTGCGCAGTTACTTGTCTAATGGGATATCAGCACCTTTCACCACAAGCAGAAGCTCCTGTGTTTGAAATCAAGAGTCAAGGTACTGGACAAAAGCTTCGTACCAGCAAGAATGAGGTCATTATACAAAGTGTATCATGGAAAGATATGCTTTATTCATTCCAATTTCCATCAAAATAGGAATTTTAACACTGAGAATTGGCAAATCATTTCATTTTAACATTTAGGAATTTTTTACCTTACAAGCAGCTTTAGTGATGGAATTTTTTTTACAGAATTATAGGGAATCTTTCCCCGGGTAGTTCACAGGACTAGAAAAGTGACTTTACTGATGCTGGGCATTGCATAGCATTGCACCCAACTAAAAAGCTCTCACGGAATGAGGAGCATTGTTCAAGATGGTGCTGACACACCTCAGTGTTGTGACCGCTGCTGAGCAGGAGTTAAGACCTGCTGAATCCACAGTGTGTTTTCCAGTGTTCATAGGTTTGGGGACACGGCACAAAGGCAACCAAGCATGTTCAGTGCAGAACTTGCAGGGCTCGTAGCTCAGGCTCTCTTCAGCTTTGAAGTCGCTTCTAAATCCAGGCTCTCTGTGTATAACTTGTTTTGGTGTCCCTGCAACCATCATACAGTTAACCTTCAGTTGTGTGGATTTCACTGTTTTCTCAAAAGCTTTTTTTCCCTTACGCAAAGTCCAGAAGGCTGAGGTGCGTGGCCAGACAGTTACTTTACATTAAAGAAAATCACACATGGAAGGGCCTGTTTCTTCACTTTGACTGTAAAAGGTGGTTAGTTCAGATACCAAAATCCACACTATGGATGTCTGAAATACGTGAGATGAATTCTAGCTTGGAGATAGCATGTGCAAGAAGGGAAAGTTCTCCAAACAGTTGGTTTTGTAAACCATAGAGAGTAATCTGAACTATAAAAATCCTATTAGAGGAGTATAGCTTAATACCTGCTTGTCTTTTGTAAATCATTATAATTTGCAGTTCCTTGACTGGACATGGTAGACAGAGTTGTTTTACTGCGTGGTCCTGCTTCAATAGATTACTGACTTAAACACTTAGTTTTATTTTATAAATCTCTGCTTGTACTTTCCACAGTTTTCTGCAGTAGAAAAAATACAAAGATTTGAATTATAATTTTTCTTCACTGCTTCCCCCAGTAATCCTCCTTGCCGAGTGTGGAGTCCAGCTACAGCTATATGACAGGAAATCAATGGAAACTTCAGGGGAACTGAAGAATTAGAGAAAAATGTTTAGATAGGAAAGCTCAGTTGCTCACAGATCAGGGAGAAGAGGCTGTATATGGATTGGAACAAAACCTGGGAGACAGTGCCATAGTGAGCTTATTTGGTACAATTTGTTGATTCTGTTAAGGGAGCAAGTGATTGTTCATGAGGCATGGCCAACCAAATCAGCTGAGCTGCTGCTTTTTCTGAAAAAAGTCACAGGACTCTCCAAAGGCCGTGTCTCATTATATTACTTTCAGTGCCTTGATGTATTAAGGAGACTCTTTAGACATGCTTTAGTTGGAAGACACATATTTTGGCTAGGTTTGGGGTAAAAATTAGAGGCTAGGGCCTAATAGTAATGTAGTGAGCATGGAATGAGATGGATGGAGTCAGTGGTTAAGAGCAAGGAGGGGAAGGAAAGCAGAAGACATAGTGCTGAGGGTGAAGCCAACGAGCAGTTAGTTCTGACAGAAGCCTTTTAGCAAACCTATTATTAATCCACAGTGCTACTTCCAGCACAAAGGAATGTAGTCTGTTTAGAGGATCAAGATATGCCAACTTCTGCGCTAGAATTAAATACACTGCATAATCAGTTGACTGTAACTTCATGTCCTTGTCAGACTTCACAAGCTACCAAAATCCATGTACCATACCTAGTTAGGTAGCAGGACCTGAGAAAACCAGGTGTGAGTACTACTCAGAGAAATGCAGTTTGCAGTAGTGTAGTGTGAATTTTTATCATCAGCCATGAAGTTGTGAGCCATGAGTATAAGTGAGCACGTACCTGGGCTTTTTCTGCTGTTGGAAATGAAACAACAGGGCATATTACCACAGGGCTGCTGGTACAAAGCACAGTGTCCTCAGGCATTCTCAGTGGTATGCTGAGTGGGGAAGAATAATATATTTGTTGGAAATATTTCTCAGTCCACATTTCAGGGGTAGAATTAGCACTGTACTTCCTTTACATATAAATATAGTTCACTGAAGGAAGAGATTCTTTAGTGGGAATAACTCTGTCATCATTATCCTGCTGGGTTTTTTATTTACCCATAACTTTCATGCCAGCCATGGCTTAAAAACAAAGTGAGATAAGCTCTCCTGTGAACAGGATTGAGACAGAGATCCACTGGCATTGTCCCCATGCCATCTCTGATCTCAATATCAGGAAAACAGCTATAATCATATTTACAGTAACATTCGTCAACAGCTGTTGGATTATCTGTTGGTTGTATCAACCACATAGCAGGTCCTCTACTTGCAGGAACAAAACAATTTACATGAACTCACTTACAGGTAATAATTTTAGATACAGGTAATATAAAAATATGTTTTAAATTATTGCTAGCTTTGGAAAAGCTGATCTCATCAACACTGTGTATTAAACACCTCTGAAGCTCAGATGTCTAATTTTTGAACCTGAATTAAAAAAAAACCAACAAACTCTGTGTCTGCTTACCAGGTTCTTCTATTTCTGCCAAGTTCTTTTTTTATTAATAAAAAGAGCTTGTTAGCTTCATGCTGACGTAAGTTCCTTTATTGTCACTGGGGTCCCAACAGAAGCGGATACTGCTTTCAGTCAAAAAACTAGATTCTGTAAATGATTTTTGATCACACAGGGGCAAGTTCTGATGACTTTCAGTAATCTAGTGCACTGAGCAAAGGTGATAGTCAAATGAGAACTGTGAATCTCAAAAATAGGTCATACGATGCTATTTTTGACATCACTATTAAAGCATAAATATAGGGATCATATGATGAAAGTCTGCTTGAAACTTGGTAAATAACTGAGTGGTGAGCCACAGATACCCTTGGAACATCCCTCAGTACTGCTATCACTATTTCCAGTCTGTGATTCAGTTTTCTCTGAGTTAAGGAAGGCATTTTTAAACTTAGCCAAGATGAGGTTTTTGAATGAAAACATACAGTGCATTCATATCTAATTTGTGGACAGAATTTGCTGATGCCCATGCTCTTTATTTGCTTTGTAAGCTCTTCTTTTACCACCAAGAACTTAGGCTTCTTCTGAGGTATGGAAAGCTTCATCGTCAACTGCATAAAACCTTGCTCCAGGAGACTTCTGAACCAACAAGATGCAATACCATATCTATGGGTTGTTGTTTTTTAAATTATGTTACATTTTCCCATCTGTTTTTAATCATTTAGATTTTAAGACTGAGTTCCCGTATGGAAAAATGTTAAAGCAATTATATGGGCACACCGTGAATAAATATAATAAAGTATTTTAATTACAGTGCTGACATAGGAATTAATGAGTACTAAGATTATTAAGAATTTTTAATCTTTTGTTATTGAAGTAATAATATGATTATGAGAATTCTAAGTTTATGCAGTTTTCCTAAACCTTACTGCTTTGCCCAACCTTTGGTTATGTTTATTTGCAAATCAAAGTGCAACCAATGATCAGGGATTCACAGGCAGTGTGGTTCTTTCTAGGATGACATTTAGTGTTAATAAACTGAAGGTTTATACAGAGCACTCAAATAGAGAACTATTTGTCTCTTTTATTAAAACCAAACCCAATAAGAACAAAATGAAAAAAAAAAAAAAAAAAGAACCAGGAACTGAAAACTCAAGGAGTTTGAACTTCTGCAGCTTCTTTGTTGTAATCTTTTGGAGGGCAGAGGACCAGGTAGCCGCTCTCTCTGCTTCCATAGAAGTACTGACAGTGCTCCTGATATTTCTTCCTGAAAGCCATTGACAGCGTTGCATAGCCCAATCTAGACAAAAAAGGCTTACATGTGGTTAGTCAGGCAGGCAGCCAGTCTTCGCTTATGCAGCAATCCCCACACATTTTCAAAGGATGCTGTCCTCGAAGGCAGTCCCCCTGGAGTTTTCATGAATAAACTGGGGAGGGCACCAGCACAGAAATGCCACTGTCCCAGACTTACCTCGTCTCTGGATCCTGCATGCGTTGGTAGATTAAATTAAATCAAAAGCGCTGTCATATTAGTCTTGAGTGAAAAGTGGGAAAAAATATATGTTTACACACTTGGACACAGTTTAATAATAACTAAAAGAGAAATGGCCAGAAATATATCAAAAATATTGGATTCTTCACTGATCCAACTAATCCATTCGATCGTTGCTAACAGCTCGTGTCACTCAAAAATTGAAAAGGTGCAGTGTAACCTGCATTTCTCTCTGACCCTGTGAGGCAATCAGCTGAAGTATTGCTAGGCAGAATTAAGCAGTTTCTTTCATGTGTGCTTGATTCTCCTTTTATCCAATCAACAGTTTACCTCAGTAATTTCTTAAAGATGTGAATTCTTATGTTGGACAAAAAAAAAATGGTATTAACAGATTTGAGTTTGTGCTGAAATTTTATGCCAGCAGAATTGGAAGCTGACATCCAAAATCCTCGCTGGAGTTTGGAAAGGAAAAGGATAGTTTTATCTGGCTATTTTCATCTCCCTAAATATAGACTCTAAATTGTCATTCTAGTTTCAGAACATTTGGAAAAGATTTAACCTTATTTTTTGTCCCCCCTTTTCAGTTGGGGAACATAAACTGGATGACATAGCTTTATTTCATTTCTTAAAAATGTCTAAATGCAGAGACACTAACAACAGCCCGTAATATTTGAGATTGTATTGAAGGTCTTTGCTGTTCCCTCGAACTTTCCATGATGATGACACTAGTTCTTATACCTAAATATTCAGCAGTTTCTTTTTTACGTACCATTTTGCATCTGAATTCCATTTATTCCTGCATGTGAAGGTTTTCAGGATTGCAGTGAGTTATGTCAAGTTGGGTTTTTTATTTAAATTGCATTTCTGAACAATCTGCAGTGAGTTAGGAAATCTGAACGTTACCCCTTTCACTATAGTGTGGTATAAATTCATCTTTTAATATTTTGTAACATTTTGGAGAGAATGTTTGGGGTTTTTTCTGAAATACCTTTAGGAATAACACATGTATAACCCTGAGATTTAGCCTCATAACCTTTTTCTGGAATAAACTGCAGGATAGATAAGCAAAATATTTCAAGTGTGGTAAATATCTTTCTTAACATAAAATGTGTTTTTCATTAAGAATAGCTGTGGTGTATATATTGGTCTCTCTTGTTGTCCTTGTTTTACAGGTGCACATCGAGTTACTCGGTGGGTTCACAGAAGTATTGTAGGACAAAAATATTTTATTCAGTTTGCCTACCTGTACAACCACAGGTGGCAGCAGGTAGTGGACCTTATAGGCATCTGAAAACAGCTGTATATTTTCCCAACAGTCTAGCACTGGTGAAGAGTGTTGAGGAAGGATTAGGGTCTGTGATGATGATGATGATGATAAGGGTATGAGCCTTGTTGAATGATAAATTGCTTCCCTGGAGGTCCTGCTGCCTTTTGCCAGGGAGCAGTGAGGGTTGAGCTGGAAGGGAAAGCATGGCTGGCAAGGCCACTGTCCCACAGGGCCTGGGGGAGGGCAGCAGGTCTGGTCTGATGGTAGCCAGGGCTGGGCATGGCCCAGCCGTGGCTGTACAGGTCCATGGTGGAGGTTGGTGGCGAAGTGGGAAGTCAGCCGGCCGCTCAGCAGGTCAGGACCAGTAGGGCCTGTGGCCAGCTGGGCTGTGCCGTGACAGGAGCTGTGGTTGTGGTGGGGCCAAAAGGCAGTGTTCCCCACCATAAGGGTTATGTTTACTGCCATCGTCCTGCCCATTGCCAGCACCACTGCGCAGAACGAGGGCTGGCCTTTCCTCTAAGGAGCTCTGACATGGGTTGAACAATTATTGTTTCTTCACAATATCTGCCTTTTAGCATCTCTTTATTTAGGCTGTGGTCATAGCCTCTCTGCAATAAAAACGTTCGTAGTGCTGTAGGCTTGTAAAGGAAGAGCCAAACAATACCCTGTGCTGTTAGTAGGACTCCATGACATATTATCATACAAACAGACATAAAAAAGCAAGTAATGGTACAGAGGAATCACCTGGCTGCTGTTTATGAAAAAATTCTTGCCTGAATTTAATGTTGAGATATGGGCTTCAAATAGTAAAGGGCTTGTGGAGAACACATTTACTAAGACACCTGGTTTTTTCATGTCTGGTAAAGAGCAGCATCTCTTCAGGAAACACAAAGAAAACTTTCAACATCTGTCATGTAGATCAGATGCATCTTTGAGGGTGATCCATGCTCGAAGTAAGCACTTGCTCTTTGGAAATAGGGACCAATGTCTATCAGTTGGAAGGGGTGTGTAGATAGGTATCACGTAGCTGTACAGGGATGTTTACCAGCTTCACTAAGTGCTATTTTTGTAACAGATTAAATCCAATGGAGAGCTGCTCATTAAAAACGTTCAGCTGCGGCACGCGGGGAGGTACACCTGCACTGCTCAGACGATTGTTGACAACTCCTCGGCTTCAGCTGACCTTGTGGTAAGAGGTAAGGTTCTTCAGGTAAAATACAAATGTGGATGGTTTTCACCTAGACAAGCAAAGTGTTTATGTTGTTTAGAATATGTTATTTCTCATCAAGAAATGACAAATTAAAATGCAAAGTGCATGAACATGCAAAGTCCTTAAAGTCTACTCAGGGTACTGATTCTATTTCAGACGGAAATTCAGAAATTTCAGGTCTAACGGAAAGTATCTTTTCCTGAAAAGCAATAAAGATTTTTTTTATGGACATTTTCATTATGTTAAAATAATTTTTAGAGAGTTTAATTTGGTGTTCATTAGTGAAAATAAATTTTTCAATATCATTTCAATGTATCCACCGTATAACATTTTAAAGAAACCACTTCTATTTTCTCATAAAGCTTTATGGATTAAATTATTGTGTACAATACTAGGCCTACATTAAAAGGATTTCTAGTTTTCAAATTACAGAAACCAGGACATTTGAGGTTAAGGTTGTCGCTCCATTGTTAACTGATTCACGTTTGTAAAGTGCTCCTTCAGTCTCAAAACTGTCCTTGCTCATACAGTACATACCCTATAAGATCTGTTACAATGCATGGTTTCAGTAATGTGAGTTATTTGACGTCCTTTGGGCATTTTACTCTGTTTTGTGCTTCCAGGTATAACACATTCTGAAGTGCTAATATTCTGTCATGCTGACAATTCAAAGCAGACATAACTTTTACTCGGGGCCACATTGCTGTCATGTTTTGTCCACATTCCATTTATACTGTAGAGCTGCATAGCAGCTGAAGTATATCTTGTGCCTTGCCTCTGAATTTTGGCCATCTGAGGATGTTGTGGACTTGAATCTTTCTGTGTTTAGTTTTTGCTGGGTATTAGCAGCCAGGGAAATGTCATCAGTTTTGGATGAAATGTCAAAGCAAATATCAGAAGGAGTGAAACTGCAGAATACATCTGCAAAGAAGAAGGGTTTGTTCATGTGCCTTAGTATTACATAAGCAATTCCTTTTACAAATAGAGAGGAGGTCCCTTATCAAGATTATGATTCTCCTTCCAACCCAGTAATTACAATTAGAATCATTGCTCTGGGGTTATCTTGTGGGAGAAATTGGCATTCATTTTATGCTCAACATTCACATTTTAATACAATGAACACAGTTCTGCTTAGTGCTGAGGAATTCTCACTATCATTTTTCACAGTGGAAAACTCAGCATCTTACAGGGACAAGGTTAAATATCTGAGGAAATATGACAAAGGTGGCATTATAGTTTCACTGCATTGGTAGGGAGAGGCAACAGCAAAGTATGAAAATGCAGAGCTAGGTTCCAGAGCATCACATCAATGAAGCAGTAAAGGATATGACCCATCAATGTGCGCTTGCAGCCCAGAAAGCCAACCACATCCTGGGCTGCATCAAAATGTTGGTCAACTGTCAGCTGAACGTGAGCCAGCAGTGTGCCCAGGTGGCCAAGAAGGCCAACAGCATCTTGGCCTGTATCAGGAACAGCATGGTGAGTAGGACTCAGGAGGTGATCGTCCCCCTGTACGTGGCACTGGTGAGGCCCCACCTCGAGTACTGTGTCCAATTTTGGGCCCCTTACCACAAAAAAGACATTGAGGTGCTGGAACGAGTCCAGAGAAGGGCAACGAAGCTGGTGAGAGGTCTGGAGAACAAGTCTTATGAGGAAAGGATGGGGAGCCTAGAGAAAAGGAAGCTGAGGGGGGACCTTATCGCTTTCTACAACTACCTGAAAGGAGGTTGTAGAGAGGTGGGGGCTGGTCTCTTCTCCCAAGTCACAGGCGATAGGACAAGAGGAAATGGCCTCAAGTTGTGCCAGGGGAGGTTCAGATTGGATATTAGGAAAAATTTTTACACTGAAAGGGTTATTAAGCATTGGAATGGGCTGCCTGGGAAGTGGATGAAGCACCATCCGTGGAGGTGTTTAAAAGACGGGTTGACATAGTGCTTAGTGACATGGTTTAGTGATGTTTCTTTTTATCAGAGTTAGATTGGTGGTTGGACTAGATGATCTTAAAGGTCCCTTCCAACCTAGACGATTCTGTGATCCTATGAAAAGAAGCATGGCCAGCAGATCGAGGGAGGTGATTCTGACCCTCTGCTCTTTTCTGAGACCCCACCTGGAGTACTGTGTTCAGCTCTGGGGCTTCCAACATAAGAAGGACATGGATCTGTTGGAGCGAGTTCAGAGGAGGGCCAGGAAGATGATCAGAGAAATGGAGCACTTCTCCTATGAAGACAGGCTGAGAGAGTTGGGGTTGTTCAGCCTGGAGAAGAGAAGGCTCCAGGGAGACCTTATAGCTGCCTTTTAGTAACTAAAAGGGGCCTACAGGAAAGATGGGGAGTCTTTATCAGGGAGTGAAGTGATAGGACAAGGGATAATGGTTTTAAACTTGAAAGGGAGGTCCAAGGACAGCTAATTAGTAGATTAGTTTTCAATGCCAAGATTTGAATTTTAATAGAAGTTGTTTATGAGCAATCCAGTAGTCAACTGATGTACGTTTTTCGAAGGATACTAAATAGGAACTATTTACTATTCTTAGGAGAAGAAAAAATCAGCAATTTGATTGTCAAAGTCATAGCCTGTAGCCTAATAGGTTGTGCAGAGTGGTCACACATATTTCTTTGTAAGCAATGGCATATATATTCTTTGAGGAACCAGTCTAAATTTGAATTCTTTTGGAGTCAGGAATAGAGTTGCTTTCTTGTTAGAAGGATAAATTCTTTGAAACAGAGGAAAAAAAATGTATGGTAGTGTATTTGTTTGATTCAGTTAATTTCATTTGGTTCCTTTTGCTCAAATTTATGGAGAAAATAAAAAGCTCCAGAGCTGCAGACACATTTGGCACACAGTGTGTTTAGATCTCATGTAGAAATCTTGTTCCATTCTTTTTGTTAAGTTGGCTTTGTTTTTGTTTTCTGTGGATTCTCTGTAAATACTGCAGAGAAATGTATCCTGTTATTTCTTGTTGGCTTTTTTTAAATATGCTCTGGGATGTGTTCAATCAGATTGTTGGATAATTACCTGAATTATTTTGGCATATTATTATCTCTGAATGTGGAATCAGAAAATAATTCAGCATAGTTCTAATGCATTGTCTCTGTTTTTAAACAATAGTTAATATATATCACATAACTGTGTATCATATAAAACAGAAGCATAAAAACAAACTGGAACAGTCAATATGAGAAGAATGATCTGAAAATATGTATAGGTCAAGTTTGTAAGTAGGTACTAATTAGCACAGCTTACAGAACATTGTGGTGTCCTTTAGAGGTGAAGATTCCTGCACTCACATATGTTTGCACCTACATCACTCTCTTCTTAGCTTCCTAGTCTATGAAAAACTCACCTGTGCCTCTTGATCTGCACATTTCAGCCTCTCATCTGGGGATCAAGGCACAGCACAGCAACAATAAAAAAGTTACCCACACAAAATAGAGGTGTGGGAGTAGTAATAATTAGAAGAAAATTTTTAACATTTAAAAAATGCATTTAGGAAAATGCAAGCATTCACTCCAGCAGCTTTTGTCTGTTGTGACTGTTCAGAAATAAACCAGATGCAGTTTTGTGAAGAGATGTAATACCATTTATTCGGTTTAGTGATACACTTGATGAAAACAGCCAGGTTTGGGGAACAGAGGCCTATCTCTTCAGATATGAAGTACAACTAACAAACTTAAAGCTAAATATGGATTGACAATAATTGCTGTTATTTTAAAATAGCTATTTTAAGTAGTTGGTTTGAGAAGAAATAGCATTTAATACTTGAAAAGCATAGAGATGGAACTGTGAACTAGTTTAGGACAAGCAACAGCTACCTGTAAAGCATTGTAATGTGCCATCAAACCAAGACCTGTATTTATTTCATAACTTTTTGTATTCACTGAATTTTGAAATTAATCTTTGCAAGTATCTGCCTTTTGAAGAAAAAGAAAATGCTTTTTAGAAATTATTTTAAAGGTACTTTCTGATGATCGAGACTGAAAGGGCAGATGTAGAATGCTGTTTTGTGAAAAATGTTTACCATTTGACGGCTTAGTGCTTCTGTTTCTTGGTGGTGGTCTTTTGTGGGGTTATTCTGGTGCACAGAGGTTGTTTGATTTCACCCATGTAGTTTGCAAGACTGCTTTTAGTTCAGTGGGTGTGGTGGATTCCACATTTTGGCATGGGTTTTTGAAGTTCTTGTTGTGGGAAGGCTTTTGTTGAACTGTAGAGAGACATTGCCTGGTTCTGCTTTCACTCAAGTTATATTAGTCTGTAGGAAGTTTGAATCTGATGTTGGGTTTACCACACTGGGGTAATATGAAGGCCAAGAGAAATGTGAACAGGTCTATAGATATGTCTTTCAAAATATGATTTTTCTCCAATATAAATTACAAGATTTTCCATATAAATTGACATCAGAGCCTAATGGCAAAGCAGAAGTGTAGATTACAGGAGGGCCATCAATAACGTCATCATTAGGTGGTATTTGGGAAGGAAGATTTTATGTATTTTTTCTGACGCTGAATTCACTGTTGTTTGAAAAAAAAGAGTAGCAGCAGGTTCAAATTATCACTTTTTCACTTAAGAAAATCTCAGTAGTACGACCTAGGCCAGAGTCATGGGAGTTTCATTTGGTAGTTCTAACATCCAAGAGCACTTACACTCTGAATCACTCTGTAGAGTATTAAAATGTATATACACATTTTCAATCTGGTCTTAAGTAGAAAATGAGACTTGAAAGCCTTGTATCAGATAAATTCTAATAGGAAAGTGAGTGAACTTTCATTTTCAGAATATTGAATTTGTGGATTGAACTACCAATTTATTTTTTTTCAGGTCCTCCAGGCCCTCCTGGAGGTATAAGAGTAGAAGACATTAGAGACACCGCTGTAGCACTTACCTGGAGTCGTGGAACAGACAATCATAGCCCTATTTCTAAATACACTATCCAGTCAAAAACCTTTCTATCCGAAGAGTGGAAAGATGCCAAAACAGGTAAGAGTAATGCCAGAAGTTTAAAATCAATAGGTTTCATAGACTTTAAAATCAATAGACTTTAAAATAGACTTTAAAATCAATAGGTTTTAAGGTGATTGTTAGAAAGCTTGGCTAATCAGAAAATAGTCCCAATAAAAGGAAACAAGGGACGCTATTAATGTCTGCTGCAGGTTTTGGGAGCAGGTACCATCCCATCCGGGCTGCAATGAATATCAAGAAATACAGAAAAGAGCAGGCCATACTTTTTACCTGTTTTTTGCCCCTTTCCTTGTTGCTTGAAACATTCCACATCAACTACTAGAATCTAAAGATTTATTTAGAGGTCAATTTGGATGACAAATGGGTGTCTTCATTTTTGCATTTGTTATGTGGAAGGTTAGCTAAAATTGTCCGCTTTTTCCTGGGAACAGATTTAAGTTCCAGTTGCCTTATAACTGTCACCCCTAGAGAAAACATAGCTAAGATTATCCTTCTAACCACTGGATGTCATCAGTGTGCCACAATTGCAGTTGAGGAGGCACCTACCAGAACGCAGGCATGCTAATGTATATTTTTTTGCAAGATTTAACATAAATGCATAGATTATGAAAATCCCTTCCTATCTCTTATATCTTGTTTAATAGTTTCTGTAGAATAGATTTCATTGAAATTCAAAAAAATAATTAATGTAGAAATTCGAGCTGTTAAGTAACTGATGATTTACTTCAGTAACAACATACACAGGAGGGGGGATGCTTTTACGCTACCCTCCACTTTTTTCACAATTAATTATATTTTATTTCCTGATTTTTTTTTAATTAAAAAAAAAGAAATTGGGAAGAAACAAGGTATTAGAAAAATATAAGAATAATTTATAAGCAGGGGGTGGCAGCTCTGATACTTCCTTTTGTGCTGCATGTTACTCGAACTAGAAGCGTGTAGGAGATTACAAGGGTTGGATTCAGATCTTTGCTCTGTCTTGTTCAGAGCAAACACATGAATCCATCTCCCACTTCTCAGGAAGATTCCCTATTTGCAGTGTTATAGGCATGATGGGATGCACTTCTCTGCATGTCTGAAGTTGTTCTGCTTCACAGAATTAATTAGATAGTCATTGAGACATGCAGTCAGACTTTGAGTATTATCCTGTAGTATGTTGAGTGGGATTCACATCTTGAGTGGGACAGGGAGGAATCTATATTGTTGAATTCCCTTTTTAGGAAGCTAGCAGGAAAGATACAAATTATTCATTTCTGAAAAGTTGAAATTAACTATTCCGGTGTTTTCAAAATCACTGCTTTTTCATTTGAACCACACTGAGTAATTTTGATTAATAGATGATTCCCTCAAAAAGAGGTAAAATCACCATGGTAACCATCTCTGGCACCACTGAAAGCTTTTGCTTAATTTCTGGGCTGCTCCCAGTTTGGCTCGGTGTTCACTTTTGTATGAAGGAAGCATGATGAACAGTCCGACTTGATCTCTCATCAGTGTTAAGGCTATCATTTGATGCTGCTAATTTTCAGTGTGTGGAACAAAAAAATATACTTTGGCATTGTGCTTTGGAAATACTGTTGTTATTATTGCTACTGCCATTATTCCCAAACCCAATCATTCATCTCAGGTTGTATAATATCAAGTATGTTTTATGAAAGAAGTGTATTCTACTTCACAGTATGAAAATATGTATGAATGGGTTATATAGTAAGTTGTTTACTTTATGTTGCTCTTTCCAATTAAGGGGATCAGATTTTCTGTGTTGACTTCTTATAATTATTCTGGGAATTTTTGGCACAGTATGGTTAAATGAAGAGATTGAAAGTAGCCAAGGCAAAGGAATGCCTGATTTATGTCATGGCTTGGATGCCATAGAAGGTTTGCAATGGCTGTATTGACTAGACAGAAAAACAATTTGAGTAACCATGAGGGAGGGTGGTGGGCAGGTGGAAAGAAACTGGAAAGTGTTTTTCTTTCTCCTGTCACACTTGAAATATTTAATGATCATTAGGTAGAGGAACGTTGTGTCACCATCCAGTGCTTACACTGCTGTGCCTGGTTTTTTTTGCAGCCATTGTGTTCATGTTTTAATTCCAGATCAGCTGTGTTGCCAGTGCAAAATATCTCATTTCTCATCTCCCTCTGAACCCAAGACTCTAATTTGACAAACAGTTCTTGGCTCACGCAATAAATGAAAATCCTCTGTCTTTCTATAACCATGGACAGCTATAGAAACAACCCCTATTATCTGTGAATTGCAGACAGAGAGTCATGAGTTACACATTTTATTTATGGCAAAGAAACTCATCCTTATGATAATAATAAGTCTTTTCACAGGAATTAAAAGAACACTTACCCTTGTTGGATCAGAACTAGATAGCAAGTTGTAACTAATAAGGTGCACCAAAATATGACATTTTATAAACCACTCTTTATCAATTGATCAAACCCTACATTTGCACATGTCTAGCCCTTCTCTATATAATCCGTTTTTATTTTACTGGTTTTACATTCCAGATTTCTCATTGCATTTCTCTGTAGGTAAAATTAAATTCTGCAACTACAATATGTAATTAGTAAGGGTACCTCATAACTACATGTAATTCTTTTGCTAGTTCACACCCAGTTAAAACTTACAAATCTATAAGGGTTTATCCAAGATAGTGTCATAGTTTCCAAGTTCCCAGTCACTGCCATAAGTAGTTTTTGTAAAATGTGGTATCCTTTATGTACAACATAAAGTTTCCTCCAGTTGGCTATGTGTGGTTGCAATATAGTGGTAGTTTTTCCGAAATCAGCCACATTGTTGGCTGACCTCATTGTAAAAATGCTGTTTTCAAAAGGAACTTCTTATTTTTTTTAGATCCATCAGATATTGAAGGAAATATGGAATCTGCTACAGTGATTGATTTAATTCCATGGATGGAATATGAGTTCCGGATAATAGCAACAAACACTTTGGGGACAGGAGAACCTAGTATGCCGTCACAAAGAATTAGAACTGAAGGCGCTCGTACGTAAACAGAAAATGTCAAGTTTTTTAATGTGTTTCTTAATTTTCACATTTTTATTAATACGTTTTTTAATTTTGGAGTTTTATTTTAAAAAAAAAAATTTTATAAGAATGCAAGTTCAGAGAATATATTTTCAGACACCCACTGCTATAGATTTTGGTAAGGAAATACCAAACTGTCCAGATGTGATAGCATCAAAGCAGACAGGAAAGAAACATGATACAAAGGGCAAATTTGCCTCCATTGCTGGAACAGAATCATACTGTATCTCTCAGAGATCCCCCACTGTATCTTGTATCAGCCAGGTTGTGTGTGTATGAAAGTATGCACATGCCATACCCCACCAGGGTCCAGGACTTGGGAAAAAAAATTACATGTTTTTAACAAGGAAAATGTCCCTTTGCTGTTTGGTTTGTATTCTAACTAGAGAATACATGACACGATGTGTGTTATACTGGATAATGCCATTTTTCTGTGATTGAAGGGTTGGTCCTGTGCTTTCTTATTCCATGTCAAAGATGTGACATTATCCAACACAACATACGCCCTTATCAGTCTAATTGCTAATTGCTAAGTGTTAAAATCTCAAAGCCTATTTAAGGTTATCATTTAGGCTCAGTGGCGTCCTTTTTAAAATCAGTTCTGCAAAATGAGGAATTAGATGTTATTATTAAAGATAATACATTCTGGTTTGACTGTACAAAGGAGATAACAGCAGTGCTCTAGGAGGTAATGTATCACTGCAGAAAGACTGCATCCAACAAAGCCTGTATACCAGTATATCCTTCTTAACACATATTAGCACCCATGTGCCACCTAGATATATTTACAATTGTTGTCCCATAGCTTGAGATTTGAAATTAAAAATGCAAAACCAAAGTGTAAAAATGATTTTTTGCAATTAGACCTGCTAGGTCATTGCTTTGATTAGATAGGATTTTCCAAAAAAGGTATTTGCATTGCAAATTTCAAAACCTTTATTAAGAAGGATCCACACTTGGTCCATTAAAAATTTTTTTGCTTAGGGAGAAAATAAATACAGATTGCTTAAATTAATCTGCACAGGGAAGGAAAAGCCACATAACTTTAATGCTAAAGTAAAAGGAAATTACTGCCTATAAAATTGATTATTAGCATCCTATGCTTTATGACTCAACAGCTGCATTTGAAGGCCCAGGAATCTAAATGAGAGATCTACACATGCTTCTTGGAGTACCTGGTGCACAATAGACATTTTTGAAATGTCAGAAAAAGAGACAGAAGGGAAGGGGAAAAAATGCTCAGAGTGGTAGTCTCCTGCAGTTTGCAGTGTGCCACGTTCATTGTATTTGTTGCAGCCTCCCAAACAATGGCATATCCTCCAGTTTTGTAGCAGGATGCAATGCTTTTGCAAGGGGTAGTCTGTTTAGTCTGTTGTCTGGTTCCTCGCACAGTACCATTGTCATCTCTGGCAGACTGTGAGACATTTTTGGTGAAACAAAGCAAAATGTTAATGTAGGCATCAGTCAGCACTTCTAGCCATGCCAAAATAGGGTATAAATCAGTAACAGTTTGCAGATGAACGTCTGTGCCCAAGTGCATTTTCTGCCAGGAGCTGGAATTTGTTACGAGCAAGAACAATAGGGTTTGCGTTGCACTGTCAGCTTCCAGGGTACTACAGAACCGGTACTGCATGTACATTTTCATGTAAATCTGAAGAAGGTAAATATTTTCTTGCACAAACAACAAACCATATGCACACATTGTAGTTATTTTTAACATTTGTTCTGTGTTAAACAGCAACAAACAGTGCTGGGTCTTTCTTGTACTGAATGGGTGACAAATAATGTCTGTTAAACTCTTTTGTTATCAGTGTCGTTTTCAGTTTCAAGTCCCCCTTCTTGTAGATAACAATAATTTCAGTAACATTTTTATTAGTGTGCTAAGAATATGTGCTGTGATTTTTCTTTTTAATGAAATCATCTTCATCAATAATACGTTTCACAGTGATCTCTTGAAATTCAATGGATCAAAGTCTGCTTTTATGTATTTTAGATTATGGATGCATTAGAGTAATTGTCTAAGTATAGATCTCTGAATTAATAACCTAGTCTTAATGGAGAGAGAAACCTGGGTTTAATGGTTGAGAGAATGAGGGAGATTCTCTTGAAAAGGGTGATATGTAAGACATTAGACAGTCTTTCTTCTCTTCTTCATCAGCCTGTGTATCTTTTTGACGACTTAAGTATTCTAGCAAACCTCTGCTTGTAGCTTAGCACTAAAATTATATGCTTATAGTAGATAATGTGACTACTGTGTATTTCAATAATAACAAGGTCGAGTAATAAGTTCAAGCTTCCTCTTGAATTGTCATGATACGTATGTTTAGTCTTATTCTCGACTAATTGTTTTCGGGAAGGCCAGAAATAAATAATGCAAACCATGCACTGAATGCTGATTTCAATTTCAAATTTATTGTTACATATTTTTATCCTTTTTGAAAACATTAATTCTTCTCTGCTTTGTGTTTCTCCTCAGCTGACCCGCAGAGAAGGCCTCAGCAAACATCTTAAATACTTACTTAGAAACTATCCCCTTGCTATCTTGGGGCATTCATGATTAGTGGAAAAAGTGCCTGATCATATAAGAATTTTTAGCACAAAGAACATGTTCATATACATAGGGCATGTAGCTAACTGGAGGATATTTAATGCACTGTAGGTAGGCCATCTTTTCCTAAGTTTTCAGTGGTACTTTGTGTGTCCTTAGTAGTGAGTGACAGCAAATAAATACACAATCATAGAGGATAGCAACAGAATCATCACACTTAGTGCAAAGAGTCTTACAGAAGTGAGAATGCAGTAATGATTTAGAATGGAGTCCTTGAGAGTATCCTGCTTTACCACTCTCACACTCAGCACACTCAGCTGTGCACTAATGATAGATTAACAGATTTTATTTCGTTACAGAGAATATCAGTGTAAAACGCAATTAGTAAATTACTAAGTGCTATGCCAGTTGCGCTTCTGAACATCTACCCATTCTGAACATGCCAATCAAGAAGACGTGTGTCACTAATCTATAATAGGATTAGGATGCCAATGCTTCAAAGATATATCTATGGGTTTAACATTATACATTGTGAGTAAATCCTTTGAAGGAGGTGGAACTAATCACAGTCTGTTAAGGTAAATACATGTGCAAGTCCTGAGTGCTTGAGACCTTGGCATACCAACGTCTGAGGAAGCACAAGAGCAATACACAGGAGTTCTCTAAAGACATATGAGGAGTGTTCCATTTCTGAATACTCCATTAAATATTTGTAGAGAATATGGTTAAAAAGAAGAATGATTGATTTCTAGCTATGGTTAGAACTGGCATGTTTCCCGCAGCAGTAGCTATACATTAGTCTTGGCAAGACCACAGACTCTCACAGCTATTACAGACTATCATTATTTTAATTGTGTGTGCCACGTGTGCTCATTGGCCCTGCTGGTAAAAAGAAAAGTAAACAGTGATATTTTTACTGACTGCATACTTTGTAGTCATTTTTCTTGTCTCTTCTATTTTTCTAGCTCCTAATGTGGCTCCTTCAGATGTTGGAGGAGGGGGTGGAAGCAATCGAGAGCTGACAATAACATGGATGGTAGGTATGGCACTGAGATGCCACGAAACCTATACTTCCTTGTGTCTGATCTTCCTCCTCCTGAAACCCATGTCAATCCAGTTTGTCACTGGCTCCTGTGAGAACAGGATCTGTACACAGTATATAGGTTTTCAGTCTTTTATCATAAAAATGCATAAAAAGGAATTAGGACGATGATACTTTAGATGTTAGGCAACATTATTTTGTGTTACCAGTCACACTAGCATTAAATAGAACTTATAAAATGTCAATATACAAGAATTTCCTTAAAAATGCAGTTAATAATTAAGACAGGCTAGTTTATAGATTGGGGATAGAGATAATATGTTAATCGTAAGAATAATGGAATGAAAAGTTAATTACAGTATTACCAAAAAAGCTTTTCAGTAAGCAAAGTCTTTTGAAAATTTCGTCTCTCTCATATACCTTAGGTATTCAGTCCATGATACTTTGTCTTTAAAATTCTTGTACATGTATATGTATAACTGCTGTCTTCATTCTGGTATTGAAGCAATGGTTTTTAAAATTTACCTATACTGTGGGTAAAAAATGCTTATGAAAACAGGGAAGAAGGGAAAAGGAACAAGAATATAGGAGGAAAGCAAAACCCAGAACAAGAGAGGATAAGAATTTATAAGCAAAGTTGTTGTATAGGCAAAAGTTGCATGGAAGAGAGAACTGAAGTCTTCTGAAGGGTATTTCAGAAAGCTAGGCAGGAGAAATAAAGCAAAGAAAAAGCCCATCTGATTCATGTCAGAGCCTATCAGTAACCAGCAAAAACAGAGTTATAGAAGCATTACGTCTGGCAAAGAAAGATGATTAAATGTTATGCTTGAAAAGATTACCAAGTTTATCTTGCTATTGACCTCGCTGTTCACCTTCATAAGGCTAAGAGGCACATGAGACACATTACACCATTTGTGTCTTTTGGGGAATAATTTGTTTCAGATGTAGCAGCTTATTTACCTCTATGAGGAGTGCTTTTTCTTGTGGGATTTAATATAAAGTTGACATAATTCCAACAGCAACTTTGTCATTGTTGTATAAGGACCCTCCTTATGAACGCACAAATTCTGATGCATATGCACATTTCCAAATTTTGGAACTTCAGGTTGATCATACCGATTTGAAAAAATTCTCAAGTATGCCACAAAAATAGTCAGCCATATGTTTGGGCTAACAGATTTGGGGTTTCATGTTTTATTTTGATTTTAGTTCAGTTCAAAATATTTACTGAGTCTTTCTAAGTATTTTAGCAATGAATTTACCTAAAGAAAAGATTTCTAAGTTTATGAAAAAGGAAGATCCACACTTCTGGTAAAATGTATTGAAAAGGTTATTTCTTAGTTCCAGTAACAATAGCTTAGGAAGTAGATGTATCCTGGTTGGTTTGATTCTGATCTTTATTTATCTTTGAAGGGCAAAAGTCAAATAAGAACACACGCAATGGACAGTTGCACAAGACCTAGATTATTTTATTATTTCTTCACAAGTGCTGTCTTATAAAAACTTCAACAAACTACAGAGCTACTTCTTGCATTGCATGTAAAGACCCATACTCGTGACATTTTCAATACAGTTAAAACTCAGCTGTGACCAAACTAAAAAAAAGAAAATTATAACCAGGAGAATAATGACTAATGCAAGATCTGAAGTACAGGATCATTTCAGACTTTCCTATGTACCCAAGTAGATTTATATTCCAGTTAGTGTCATGCTTTTTACATCTTTTCTGTAATGAGTAGCTCGTTTAGTCAGACAAATTAAGCATGGCTTCAAATATTTACTCCCCAAGAATCTTTCATACTATGTCTAGCAAGTTTTTTTGAATAGAGACATTAGATATACGGAGCCTGTCTGACAGACAACAATATATCTATCTGTAAGGCTAAGATAAAGGTGTATATCGATTCGCCCAAATGTGCTGGCATTTGCATATGGTACTCAAAATAGTCCTTAATTAAGAAGAGAAGAACAAAATGTATGGCAGGCTCACATGTTGCTGCCAACCTCCTTTCAGCTTTTGCTATGATTCATAAGCCCAGGTTGAATGAGACAGCCAGAGATGCAATCAAAGCTCTTCTGAGTCTTGTTTTGAAAGAAGAACTGAGAAAGAGGGCTAGGAGTGGCATGCCCGTTCTTCCCTATTTTCCCTGTTTGTCTTTCCCTCTTTTTTTTTGTTTTTCAAAGTTTTTAGTGGATGCTACAAACTATTCAGCTACTTATACCTAGTTATTATGTGCAGCCATTGGAGGGAAAGCTGCTTTCAAGATTTTATTTAAGACCTACCAGAATATAATGTTTAAGTGCCAGTCCTGGCTTTCTGAAGTTTGCTCTGGCTGAAAATCCTTCTGAGACTAGGGCCACGTACAAGCTGTTTACTTTGGCATATGAGATAGGATTCTGGTTTATTTTAAGCAGCTACATAAAATGACAGATTCAGAAGATGAGTTATCGAAGGTGATCCAGTCCGTGAAATCATCTGCTTTTTGAATTGCAAGGATGCCTATGAATCTACACTTAGGTACATGAAGGTACATTAGCTGTTCTGAGAAACTAGGTATCCAGTTTTCATCTGATGTCCAGACAGACCTGAGGTAGAAAACAAGCTAAGATATGAGTTGTACCTCATCCAATAGGTACACTCAGAATATGCCTGACACGTGAAAATTTAAGTACATAAAATAGGTTATCTATTTGGTTTTTTTTCCATAGCTGATTTGTAGTTAAAGTCTTCAGCTGGTGGCTTGTGATTAGTGTCACAATTAGAAACCAAATATCCAGCTTGGTTTGTGCATGAGGAGTTTCTTGAATTTTATCTATTGGCAGTCATCTTAATTACCAATTTTACTTAAGTCATTCATGTGTTCTCAGAAGTCATGTTGTAGGTAGATGGGTATCTTTCCACTGTCTAAAGTTCCGTTATAATTCAGTTTTGACATACATCAGCATTTCACCTGTGTTCCTTGGAAAAGCCGAAGAAGTTATGTATGTAGAGACCTGCAGTCAGCTGCATCAGTCAGTTGTTTTCTGCAACATGGAGTCGTGGTTAGAGTACCCACCCAGGAAGCAAGAGACACTGAGTCCAAAAGATTGTCCATACTCTAGAGGGGTGCCCTAACCCTAGTCATGGGGTACTGTGGCCACTTTCCAGTTTTTGATTGAACTGAGCCACTGTTCTGCTAGAGATACAGTTAAGTATGGGGGAAAAAAGAACAGCAAGCAAGAGGAAACCTGCTGATTACTGAACTCTGCAGATGGTAAATCCTGTTGGATTCTGGGCCTTACTCCAACAGCTGGTTTTTGCTTGTATCCAGTGATGATCCAGTGCTGAAGCACTGGTGTCTAGGGAGCTTCAACTTAGAACCAGCTTTCTGTCCACAACCAGCTGAAGGCTGCCTGCTTTTAATATTGCTGTATTGTTATTGTGACTTTGGCACTGATGTTGCAAACCAGTGAAGCTTCACAGCAGCAACAGAGAAAATGGGATGCAATGGGATTTGATAGCTGGCACACCTGGGGCAGGGGTCAGTTAACCTTAAGCTGAGTAAAGTCAGAAGTCCTAGCCTTTGGTCTGATTCTGTAACATTTCTCTTGGAAGCTTTGGCACAAAGAAAAGAAGTTCCATCATTGTTCATATGTCCTTATCAGACATTTTTCAAATTTTGAGTTCCAACATCTGTGTTTGCCTTAATTTTTTTCTTGTTGTATTATGTATGCTAGTCTTCTAATCCATGTGTTATGTTTCTGAAGTCAAAATGTAAATGCTTCTAGTGTTCCAAAAACTTGATGAGTTTTCACGAGAATTTTCTTTCCCAGAGAAGCTTTGGAGTTCCATTCTAGCTTCAAAGAAATACGAACATCAGAATTTGTGAGCTAGGCTTGTTGGTTTTTTTTTTGGTTTGTTCCACTATTAACATCTAAGTTTCATAAATCCTTGCTCAGACTATCTCCACACATTTTGGCTGAAGTACTACAGTAGTGGGCAAACATCTAAGGAGAATACTTACTCTCTGCAGTACTGCTCCAAGACCTTTGCCTCAAGATAATCTATTTAATCTCTGTGAAGTTTACAGTATGGGAAAAGGTGATGCAGGAAATTTATTTTCAAAAGATGCTTTTGGTCAGCCTCCAGATGCACTGATGAATGACATGATTTTGGCCTACCGGATGCACTGTCTAATAGTTGTGGTACAGACTCCATGGACTGAGGAGGGATCACTGAATGTAGAGCTTTGGTAAATGAAGCAAAAATCATTATAGCAGCTGTGTTTCCATAATTTTATATTTTCCAGTATTCCTAGTTATAGGAAATCAGCTATAGTTTTAAGAAATATTTTGGATAGGTACCTTTAGTGCTCACACTGAAAATGGGAGTAATTTCACTTAAACTTTTACCAGTTAGAATCTAGGTAGATAATCTAAACCAGTAACTGAACCCCCTCCATCATCAGTGAAAAGTGACAGGATCAATCATTCTTTGAATGTGTCCATCTCTATTCATCAGTGGTGCAAGTTGCCTAGGTGACCAAGTTTAGGTAAATTAATATAATTTAGGCCAGCCACATAAATTTTCTCTGTATTTTACAAGAATATGTATCTCCACACATGTACATGGATCTGTATACTTGCATAGTGTGTCTGTGTTACGTATCCACTATTACTTACTCCTTAAGAAAGCCTTTTTTGCTGGCTACAGCTGACAGCAGTTTTAGGACACAGTCATTCTTGGTTTTTTTCTGCAGGAGATAACATGAAGTGTCTTGCACTGAGTTTGGATGAGGAACAAGGTGTTAAAATGTTTTAGTAGCAGACATGCTACTACTGCAGATTTGTATAATGGAGATGATGTATTTTTAAAGGGAGATGGTAAATTTTTAAAGGGGATTGGAGCAAACTATAGAAGGAAACTAGGAGAAAATGGAACTTTAGTTCAATGTTTTTACAATGTGTATATCAATGCTTTCTGTATTATTTATACTTAATTAGAGATCCATTTGTTTAGTTGGCTACAAAAAGTAATGCTTTATCTTTTGCCTCTTTAGCCTTTGTCAAGAGAATACCACTATGGCAATAACTTTGGTTATATAGTGGCTTTCAAGCCATTTGGTGAGAAAGAATGGAGAAGAGTTACAGTTACTAATCCTGAAATTGGCCGGTATGTCCACAAGGATGAATCAATGCCGCCTTCAACCCAGTACCAAGTAAAAGTGAAAGCTTTTAACAACAAAGGGGATGGACCATTCAGTCTCACTGCTGTCATTTATTCAGCACAAGATGGTGAGTAAAGGTTCCAGATAAGTTTTACATGAAGGGCCCAAATCAGTGCTACCAAATCAGTAGAGAGAACCTGGCCCTACACACCGATTGATATAGCAACATGCACCTTCAGCAAGGAGGGTGTACATTGCTCACACAGAACGCTTGCAGTTGTTCTCAATGAACAACTTCAGACTCTATTCTCTATGCAATGCAGAGCACTTGGCTGTAGTTGATGTCTGAATGAGCAATACACAGAAGAATTCAAGATTTTTCACACAGCTTGTTAAAAGATTTAAGAATTTAAGAAAAAAATAAATTCTGGTCTTCATTTTTTTTACCTAAAACATTTACATCGTTATCCAGCAATGTCTCTTTTTGACATATTTATGTTTTTTTTCTTCCTAACAGACCACACCAAAGCCTGTTATTCAAGTAGATCAGTATCAGAATTTAGCCCAAAACTTGTAAAGGAGTAATAGTTCAGCTGTATCTATTTATATTTCAAGCATTTTTAGATACTAATATAAATTATCCCTGCCACATTCTTTTCCTAGTTTTGATGTTAGAGCTATCAAGTGAATAATTTAATGAAAACCTCCTTGACATTTGATGAAAATCTTTTTCTTAATTCTACTGGAATTATTTCACATGCTGTGATCTTTAGGATTCAAGTTTAAATGACATTTCCAAATTTAGCAGGAGAAAGAAAGCACTAGAAGAAGGTTTACCTTAAATCAGAAGAAATATATACAACACCCTAATTGCAACATAATCACTCAAGTCTGTTTTAAAAAAATACGGTTTATTAATTTCTGCCAAAAAGCCAAAGAATTATTGCTCATATTTTTCTTCCCATGGAGCAGAATCTCCTTCACAAAGTCAGCAGATCCAGACCAAAGAGCCAAGGGGAGGGATATGATAACAAGGCCACATTCTCACACTTCCGACTGTTCTTTATTCTGTGTACTTTATGGGAGATTTATGTTCATGATTCCCATTAACACTAATGGGAGCTTTGCACACAAGTTGCCCACACACAGAGAAGAGATAAAATAGTCCTTTTGTTTCTTATGATAATTCAGGATTCAAGCTAGCAACACTTAGCTATCTGAAGAGGTTAATACCAATCCTTTTTCTCAGAACAGCGTATACCTTAGGATATCATCTTCAACAGCTGCTACAGCAACAGAACGGTTGTTTTTGCAATTGTGTAAATGAGTTAGTAAATAGCTATGGTGTAATAAAAGCCATATCTGCCAAATAACATTTCAGTATCCATCCTTTGTCAGAGACATTATCAACAACTGACTGATAAGCTCCCACATATTTATATTACAATTATACTAACCATGTGAGGGATGGCAGTGTGTTTGTATAGCTCTCTAAGTTCGGAGACATGGCAGACCCTAGTAGCTCCAAAAGACAGAAGAAAAGCAAATGTGCCAGCTTCCAGAAAAAGAAGTCACTTCAGTGGCTGCTGCTGTTCTACCATAGACTTTAGCAAAGTCTAAACACTTGATAGAAACACTTGTGGTTAAATGATGCCAGATTCAGGCAGCAAAAGGCATAGAAGCTCAGTGAACCTACATCTTTTCTTTGATGTCAAGCACAAGAGTCTTCAAAACAATCAGATTCACGGTGCTCCAAACCTTATCAGTAGCGGTCACAGCTCCTGTGTGGAACTGTGATCCTGTCTACTGACCATATCAAATGCAGGAACAGCAGGGCAGGTTAGAACGAATTTTTCCAATAGATGTAATGAAAGTTATTCCAAAGAATATTCTGCAGTTTTCTGCTGGCATCAGAACTTGCACAAAGTCACCTCAGTACCTTATGATGTGCTTACTGGCTCCCATCCTTAATTTTGTATAGTTAAGGTTAGAAGACAATTGCGCGATGATCACTATTTCTTCAGTGAAGAGAACATATTGTGAGGCCCGTGTGATTGCTTCTTTTATTGGTAGAATTACTGAATTAGAAGGCTGGAGAGAGAAAAGCAGCTGATGTCATCTTTCTGGCTCAGGAGAGACTGCAAAATATTTATAGGTTATAAATGCCAAAAAGGGATATAAATTATTTGGACTTCATAAGCAAGCATAAGCAGATGAAATATTGTTTAGAGTATTGTATCAGCAAAATTGCTGGCAGTTGGATCTTTTCAATATGAAACATACAACGGAGGAGAGTCTGACAGTGGTTTGGGAATAGATTAGATGATCACATCTATTCCACCTGTACTTCTGTACCTCTGAATCAGCACGTAATATTACAAGTATCAGACAGCACAACTTCTCAAAGGTATTAGTGAGATTTTAAAGCAATATGGTCATACAATATTCCATATGGATATGTATAAATATACATACATACCTACCTAAATATAATGACAGCATTTCAACTAAGTCGTGTATTTTGTAATATATCTATGTGTGTCTAGTTATAACTGTGGGCATTTTTATTCACCTTAGTGACTGGGGAATTTCTGTGTTCCCATGTGTTTTTAGCCAAGTTCCATATCTGACAACTACTAGTCATACCTGCCATTGCTAGTAGTGAGTAATATTTGCTAGTAATGAGGCACAGGCCTCTTGCTTATCTAAATTCCTGTCATTGTGAAAACAATTTTGCAATAATGTATCATTTTTAATTACACATTTGCATTATTAACAGTCATTGAAAGACAATTACAAAAGGTAATTTTGCATATAAGATTATTTTGTTACCTAGGATACTTTTCATGAGAGATGTAACTGATTTTTTTCTTAACAGTGGCTGTTTTGATGCATAGTTGACTGGATGCCCAGTTGGAAGATTAAGCATATGAAAGCTTTCCTCAGCTCAGGCTGCCATGCCTGTCTGTTGCAACTTGTTTCAAAAGATTCATGACAGAGAACTGTTCTTAGCTCAGAAAACTTTATCTTTTATAGACATTGCTAAGTTTATGCCTTTTTAAATTCTTCACCTCACTTAAATGTAAGTGACAGTGAAGTTAACAGCCTCTTATAATTAAACTAGAACATAATATTCTAAGCCCTGAATAAAAGCATATCACATTATAATGGTCTGTATTCTGCTTTGGCTGGTGTCCAAATCTAAGAACGCGAACAAAATCAACTTTGGGATATATGCCTAATAGAAGGATGCTTTTGGATTATTTCACACCTGTGTTCAAGTTTATATGTGTCAGTGGCCAGCTCTGTATCTAATACCTGGTCTCATAAAAACTGTATCATCATGACTAATTGACATATACATGAATATTTGTGTGTAGCTAGCTTAAAAAATCTGATGCACATAATCTGTGAGCTGCTGTCCAATTTAGTAAAATATCACTGGATGCTTCATTCTATTTATCAAAGCCTGTTTTTAATTTACACAGATTTCAGCATGGAATCTGTTGAAGCATAAAAATACATAGTCTGAGCCAAATAATAGAATCATTGCTTTGTTTTTATAGAGTCATTTCCCATACAGATCATCATCAAATTTAAAGTTTACTCAAGTCAAAACAGAATAAAAACCGACACACTTGGCCCCCTGATACCAAGAAAGTGATACAAAGTACTGATGTGAGGGGAGCCTCTGTAAGCCAGTATAACAATGTCACTGGATGAGATTGGATGTTTAACATGTGTTTTGTCTTTCAGCCCCAACTGAAGTACCTACAGACGTGAGCGTAAAAGTTTTGTCATCTTCTGAAATGTCTGTTTCTTGGCACCATGTTTCTGATAAATCTGTGGAAGGATATCAGGTGAGTTTAGAGGTGACACTGTCTATCTTCTCATTCATTTTATTTCAGTAGTTAAATGCAAGGGTAATTCCTACTCTAGCATTCTGTCTCTCAGCGTTCACTTCTCTGTAGGTGTCATTTGCTGTACAGATTGCACATCCTGAAAAGCAGATTATTTTTGATGCTATGTACTTCACTACTAAAACATACCAACATATCATATGTGCTCACTCTTCAAGTGAAAAAAGGCATCATTATTTCATAAAAGAATCTTGTCTCTTTATGTTATGTAATTGAATGCCTATCTCTACCTTCTCAAAACATATTGAAATTAAGTTTTGGGTGTAATTGTCAACACAGACATGAATTTGTAAATAACTCGTGGCCCATTTAAATTATCAGCAGTTATTAATATAACTCACTCACAAATCCTACAGTAAGTGACAGTGCTATTGTGAAAGACAACAATGTTTTGTTCATGATTTCTATTCTCCACATGAAAAAGAGCTTGAAGGTGTGTTCATCTGCTCCAAGACTAAGTGTTACTACTGGTAAATATTGGTTTTTTCCTTGTACAACGATGACAACAGTCACAGGGTGGGGGGTGCAACCAGAAATGGCCACATGGTACTCCAGCAGGGAAGTCCTAACATCATCCATGCAGAGTGGAAGCTGACAAACTCTGCAGTGTACAGCCAGTGTACTTTGGCTGCATGCCAAAATAGGGACTGGGGCCTTAGTTTGTTAGTGACTTGCTTTGTGATTTAAGTTGCTGGCTGCTTGATGGTAGCCTCTTGTGTTCCAAAATGAGCACGTATGAATGTGGAGTAACCTCATAGAATGTATTTTGATGACTCGAGTAGATGAATAAATGTTCTTTTAATTAGTAGTACTTGTTTCTATATTTCCTGATCTCTGTTTCTGTCTCCATGAGATTTAGGTTATACTTTTGGGATAGTGTAACACGATCGTAGCGAAGATCTCAATAGGAACTAGCATAGTGTCCCGTATAAAACTTGATTCTACACAGTACGCCCATAAAGTATTAAAATTGTAAGCAGAGGACAATGGGGCTCTAAATTAAGACACTGACATGAGCAGTAACTTCTAATTTACTAAAGCAGCCCACTGGTCTGGTGTTTCACAGGGATTGTGCAACAAGAACAGGACAGACAAATTCATGGTCGTAACTGAGAGCTGGGTGGAGTGCCCAGATCTGTGAGCTCAAGCCATCCAGCCACGAAGGAGTGTTGCACTCCCAAGCTGGACAGTCAGCACAGAAACCATGCAGGAAGCCCTGCTCACCCTGAATAACCAGAGCAGACACTCGGCAGGCACACACCGGGGGACTTGTGGAGAAAGCAGGAGAGCACTGGAGAGGCTGGGATTGCAGGAGCCATAGAACATGGTGATGGATGTTGAGAGTTGTTGTGGGGAATGGGGTAGGAAGGCTGGAGGGGGGAGGATGAATATGGCAAGAACATGGTGGGAAAATATTCCCATGGGCAACCCACTTTTCACTGTTTTTTGAAATTTTACTTTATTTTACATAAAGCCATCTGAATTTCTGTCAGGGGAAATCAGAGAAAGCAGGGAGGGGAGAGGATTCAGAAAGAAAGAACAGGATGCACAGGACAGTCAGAAGAAAAAAGAAAAAAAGAAATGGAAAGAAGTGTGGAGGATCTTTGGACTGACAAGAGAATAACTGCTGTTCTGAAGAAAGGTGGGATACCCTGGGAATGGACAGAGAGTTCTCTTAGACAGAATATAGAGGTGCTGGCTGTGGCCTTATTTTGACAGCTGGAGTGGAAGTTCATCCACTCATTCCTAGAGAAGTACTATACTTCCACAAATCCAGTATTAACTGCATGGCTTGAATATGTAAAGTGAGCAGTGGCATTAAAATGAATTTTTTCTTTTTTTTTTTTCTCTTTTTCTGAAGTAACCTTCTAGTTATAAGGACTGTGGAAAAAAAGCTCCCATCTGGCCACACAATAAACAGACTGATGGGCATGAATTACTGCCCCATGGAGCTCAGTAAGGTGTTAATTCTGAGATCTTTTTCTCTAGAGCAATCACCAGCTTTATTCTAGTAGTGGGGAAAGCAGCAAAGGGCAAGCCTGTGCTTCTACACTGTGAACGAAAAGAAAATCTTGTGCTCCTGAAGATCAGATCTCCCATCAGTGCTGAAGGAGCCGTAGACAGGGCAAAAATGGGGAGGGCTCTTCTGGAAGGTCAAAGCTGTAGATAGCTTTTTTGAAGTTACAGTACAAGTTGTGGGAGAAGCAGCACTCAAACTATGTCATAAAATTCCAGTGAATGTGTCTGGAAGGCTGTGTCTCTATAGGCATCAAGAAATAGTCCAATATTTATTTTTTGATTACTACTCAGCTGTAACACAAATTAGCAAAACCCCTCATTCACCAGAACACCTTCTCAATTTCATTTTGGTCTTTACCTGAAAATTGCATAATTGACCTTTTAAATGCTAGAGTTTAAGTGGGAGTCCCCTGAGCAAAGTACCTGAAGGTATTTCACCTGTGACACAATGCTTTTCACACCTGGAGGAGTCAGATTTTCTTGATGCTAATGCATACTGCCAGGATGACTGCCCTCAAGGTGATGAGTGTGAGCTGATACATTTTGCCATTACAGAGGAGTATCCTCAGCTCACACTTAAAGAAGAGATAAAGTATGAAAACTATCTCCATCCATGTAGAGAATTTAAGATTTATGTGTTCTTGCAATAGCCTGCTAAAAAGCCACAGCTCTTCAGTGCATGCAATGCCAAAGACACTATCTGTATTTCCTGTTGCTTCTATGCAATACATATATGTTTATTTTATGAAACAAATTTATCACTACTTACCACCATTGTCCCTTTTTTACTGAAATATGCTATTAGCATTGTGTCTTAGTATGAGTAAAGTATCTTTTCTGTTTCTCCTATGTAAAACTTTCATGAATATGACAGCTGTTGTTTCATGACACTTACAGCAACAACTTCTGGTGTATTTCAGTATATTACAATTTGAATAGAGGAGAGGACCACGAAAGAGAGTGTTTTTCCCTGATTTCAGCATGGAGGGCTGCACTAATTCATCATGACAAAGGCATTCCCTTTCCACAAATCACTATTGGCTTATCTCCCACAACGAACTGTAGAGCTGGGGTGAAATACCCTCCTGTGTCCCCTGGCAGTTTGTTATCTATGGGTTATCCTACCAAGGTAAATGCAGAGCACCAGGAAAAAGCAGTCTGTCCAGGATTATTGTCCAAGCTCTTTAATAAAAAGACAGAGTGGCTACAGAGCAAAGTGAGAAAATGTGACTTCTTGAAGCAATGGGGCATTTAATTCTATGTATCACTTCCAGAGGCAAGAGAGTGAAAGAAATTTCAAAGTTATTTCAAGGGACTTTTAAAGTGTTTACATAATAAGTGAGAAAAGAAATGTAGGAATAGTGTAAAAAAGACAGTACTGTTTCTTAGCTCATCTAATTTCAAATTTTTTCTATTCCAAGAGTAGTTACAATGACCCAAATGATAGATATGACTTTATATTAAATGAAGAGGTAAAGAAGAACATTCTGAGTGTGTGACACACAGCTCAAACACTATACTAGTAGTTAATTCCACAGCATTGCAGCCAAGAACAATAATATTTGAGATTTAAATTTATTTTAATTTTTACATTATATTACTTCTGCCTGAAATGTAATATGCTCTCAGTGAAGTAATTCACATTTTCATACATTGTTCTCACTTCTCTTGTTTGATGCTGTATATTACTTGTTATATTATGCCCTTAGCATCACTGTAGTGCAAATGAACAGGATTGTAGAAAGTTTTGCAAGTCAGAGGTATTCAAAGGCTTCCAGCATATGCTCCATGATTAACAAAATCTTCCCATGAAGTGTGTTTGCCATCTTTTATGTAAAGCAGGTACTTAATTACCATAATAGAACATACTAAAAGTGAATTAATTAGTCTTCAGTGGCCAGTTAATATCAAGAACAAAGCTACCATTGGTCCTGTTGTAGCTAATAAACTTTTGGCCACCTAGAACTTCACAGACATCCCTTTGCTGCAGGCTAGAAACTTGTTTGAACTTAGGGACAGAGATAGACATGACGTCTTCTAGCTCCTGATGCACACACCCTCTCACACTTGAATCAGCCACATATAGTCAAAAGCTTATGGTATAGAGCTGGTTGCACTCAACCGCAGCAGCTCATCTACAACAGTTTGTTAATTATAATCATATAAAAAAAAAATCTGACTTGAAAATCATAGTCAGACCTTCAGCTGAAATGGCTGTGACACCTTCAGATCCACACCAGTTTGAAACCATTCATCAAGTGGAAGTTACCACCCTGCTGGAGAAGACTGTGGGATGGATTGGGTGCACATTCCTCACTCATTCTGGGGCAAAAGCTGTTGACTCCATAAAATAGCCACCTTGATAAGTGGGAGTCTCATGAGTGAGATTGCCTGAATTACAGTAAACTGATGTTTAGGATGCTAGTGGATCAAGCTTCCAAAACACTGTGCAGAACATACATTAATATAACTAAAAAACTTGCCCATTCATGCCTGCTGAAGGGCAAATATGCATACTGTATTTAAAAATGGGAGCCAATTTGGCCTGCAGATACAATATGATTCTCTCTACACCAGGAAAAAGTGAGAAAAGTCCCTATGATATTGTCACATTTGTAATAACCAGAGCATGAGTAGCCTCTAACACTGGTGAGCAAGACCAAGGCAACAGTCGAGAGACTTCAGTATTTAATATTTAATTAATTAATTAATTTAGTATTTTAAATCAGAGTTACCATGTCCAAAGGCATTTGAAGTAGGTGAAGAGAAATGCTCTGCTGCACCTCTCCTCATTCAGCCACAGTACGTGCTCTGAGGTAAAACAAGTGTTCTTATTGAGCATTTTAATATAAACGCGAACAGGAGGAACTAAGGCCTTGCCAAGGTACCAAGCAAGGGTTGTAATGAGGCGAACTGTGATATTAACACTTTGACAAACTGTCTGCTCTTCTAACCTATTTCTTAAATGAAGTTTCCAAGGAAAACTAATGTCAGCAGAACAGAAGATTAAAGCGGTTGCTATTTAAAAGATAAAATAACAGGATACCTGATTTCACCAGTAAAATTTTACAGCGCAAGATTTTTCCTAGAGCCTGAAATTACCAACAACATTAAGCTCTTCCTAAAAAGAATTTAAAAGGTCCTCACATTGCATACCCAAAAATCATTATGAAGGCAGGCAGAAGCTGAGCAGAAACGCTGAGAGTAAAAACACTCGAAGTCAAAATGTAATGGGCCTGGCTTTCCACTCTTTCAGGTAAGTGCAGTAATTTAGTCTTGTGCGAATGGTTATAAACTGGACAAAACCCAGAGACTGACAGTGTTTTACTCTCATTTGCATCTCACAAGACCATACAGAATAGGACCCCTGCATGTGACAGACTCTATGGAATGGCATCACTCCATAGGAATTACTCTCTTTTAAACTGGTGCTTTGTGATGCATAATGAATTGAAGTAGAAAGGAACAGTTTCTTGGGAAAAACAGCCTCACAGAATTTCTATGTAGAGTTAATTGAAATTGGATTTTAAGATGTTACAAGCTTACATTGATGCTTTTCCCATAGTTCAAGCATTTTCAGGTTCTTTCTCACCTACTTTGGTAAATGTCATATTGTATTACAAAATCTGATTGAATTTAGCCAAAGAACTTTAGAAAATGGCCAAGTATACATATCTAGACCCGCATGTACAGATAACATGACTAAATACTCCTCATTCCTTGGATAGAAGTACAAAAGGATTAAATTTGTAAGACATTTTAAACAAAATATGTGAAAACATTAGCAGAGATTAGACTACAGTGTAGTGTAGCAAAATAATATTAAAGTTCAGAGTAAAATGCTCAAACAAAACAGCAAGAAGAAAATACTTATTCTCTGAAGGCATTATCCATCTGCCAGACTTCTAATGACGTAGCTGAAAACAAGTTAAACCATTCTGAGAAAACATTTCATAATAAAGTCTGAATTTATTTCTGTTTCTTTATGCCTCTATATAACTTGGTTAAAATCACAGCCTGTTGAAGGAATTCCATGCTATTGCTGTTAGATTTCTTTTAGCTTGCTTATTACTCAGCGTATGTAGTATATACCCAGCATACATGATTTTATATAAACTTTCTTTATGACTATATATGTTAAATTTAATCCTTCAATTTGCTTGCTTATAGATTCGTTACTGGGCTGCTCATGATAAAGAAGCAGCTGCACAGCGGGTACAAGTGAGCAATCAAGAATATTCAACAAAACTGGAAAACCTGAAGCCTAATACTCGCTACCATGTAGATGTTTCTGCCTTCAATAGTGCAGGCTATGGGCCTCCCAGTACAACCATTGATATTATTACCAGGAAAGCACGTAAGTAAATGGAGCATTAGCTTAAGTGTAACGTCATGTGCTTCATTATTGCATCGTGTCCATCAGGTTTTCAAACTTGGCTTCTCGTGCATATGCCCAGTGTTCTGCCCGATGTTCTCCCTTTATGTGGTATTGGTTCTTTGTCTGAAAATTTCTACTAAGGCTCTCCTTCCTCTCTTTTGTTGCCATGTACAATGTGGGTATTTTACAAAAGATGGTAAAGAGACTAAGATTATAGGCTCATAGGAGAGTCAGCTATAAGCTCAGACCAGGTTGCTCAGGGCTTTATCCAGTTGGATCATAATCCTCCGAGGATAGAGACTGCACAGCCTCTCTGGGAAACCTGTTCCACTGCCTGACTTTTTCTGAGCATCTAGTCTGAGCCTCTTTTAATCAAATTTGTGCCATTTGTCACTCATTCTCCTGCCATACCAATTTGAAGAAACTGGATCCATGTTCTTGATAGCCTCCCTGTAAAAACAGACTGGTGGCTCTTTGGCCCTCTCCAAAGCAGTCTCTTCTCCAGGGTGAACAAGCCCGACTGCGTCACGCTCCCTTCACAGGGCAAGTGCTCCAGCTCCCCACCAGGTCAGTGGCCCTCTGCTGAACTCACTAAAGATTACCAGTGTCTTTCTAGTACTGGGGGGCCATGAGCTGGATGTGATATTCCAAATGATGAACAGTTCAGACCAGCTATTACTTAGGTAGCTATACCCTGTCTTTCTGTTTAGTCAATAGCGAAAAAGATTCTATTCTGATGATTAAAATGTGACCAATTGCCATTTTCATTAGTAGAGGGAGCCAGGATCAGGCAGCCTTGAAAAGCGGGTGATCTGAATCACACCCTTTAATTTACATGCCATAATAAGTTTCTAGAGATAGCTCCTATCCTGATGATGATACCTAGCACTTACAAATGCTGACCAATGTTCAAGTAAGAAACACATCTTGTGTCTTTAAAACACACTTATATGGGCTAAAAATATGTACAATTTGAAGATTTCTGTCAGTAAATAGTGTATTGTACAACTTGTACCTACAGGATTCATTTGTGTTGAATAAGACAACTCCATTTTATAAACTTATTGTGTGAAATATAATCAATGGTATCTGCAGTGGGGTACTCCAATTTCTACTGAGTTAAATGCTGTAAAAATGCCTTTAAATGGTTAATTAAATATTTAATCTCAATTAATAAATCTGACTTAAGCCACATTTCTGGGAGGTTCTGAACATAGTTGCATGCCAGCAAACACACATGGTCAGCAACATAGTGAAGGGTAATGTTGGCCACATCCACTCTGGCAACACAGAAAGGCAAAGCCACAAAGCAGCCACTGCACAAGCCATCCAAAATTGCCTGGCTGGAGCTGTAGCAGTTCATTCCAGCAAGGAGACTATCCTTTAATCACATAAAGATCAGCCTAATTTCCCTTTTTACATTTTTTCATGTCTTAATAAAAATGTCATTGAACGTTTATGAAATCTCATTTATGTGCACATTATACATATGTTGCTTTTCAGCTCCGAGCCAACGTCCAAGAATTATCAGTTCTGTAAGATCTGGTTCAAGGTACATCATCACCTGGGATCACGTAAAGGCAATGTCAAATGAGTCTGCAGTTGAAGGATACAAAGTATGAGCTATGAGAATATCTTTTATCTTTATCTTTATGCTATATGAGGTGCATTTTATAGGCAGTGTTGAATTTTGGTACCTAATCAGACTCAAGCATAGTTGCATGTTAGAGATGAAGGTATCATGCTCAGAGATCACAGACATCCAGCAGGCTTAGGGCAAAGCCAGTGGCCTGAGTCAATATAATGAGAAAGCATTGGGGCACTGAAAATCATTTGGGTGGTAAACCATATTATGGGAAAGTTTAGATCAATGACCTGATTTCCCATATGGTTACATTTATTGTCTGTTGCCTAAAAATAACGCTTAAAAATTGAACACTTTAATAGTTTTTCCTTGTACCAGAATGCATTGTTCCAGATTCCTTTCTCATCTCCATGGGAGCTGCAGTTCCTGGAACAAGAGTTCTTTAAAGTCTGGGAGGGTAGAGGAAAAGAAGGGAGACTTAACCTCGTTAAATGCAATTACTAGAGCAAGTGTATATACTAACAACAGGGTGTATAGAAAGCTTCAAAAATTAATTCCTGTCTAACTTTGCTGCTTGCTTGGCAGCAAGAAAATTAGTGTCATGCTCTACATGTACAAATTTTGCTTGAGGAGTTGAACTGCTTCCTGGGAATTGCTGACAATGTTTCACAGAGATGATTCCAGAAAGAGTGGAGCTCTTTTCTAAAGGTCCCACAAGACATATACCATTGAATTTGCAATAGTTTAAAAGCACCGAGAGTTAATAAAATTAATAATTGTTTAATTTATGAAAATAGTAATAAATTTTATGTCAGAAGACCCAGCTGAGTTCTGAGATTTTTATTTGATGCTCTTTGCCGCCCTGCATTATTATCCTCCATCATTTAATTACTTAGTCTGAATGTAAGGGCTGAAATTATTTTCAAATGGTGGCATAATTTTATAACAGAGGAAATAATAAGGAAACATCCTGTCCAGATTCACTCTACGTAAAAATGGAAAAAATAGAATCAGCCACTAAGTTTTGATACATAGGCTTCATATATAAATGAAAACCTAATGTTTTCCTTGATACACTCTACATGTGTAACTGTTTTCATGGAAATGTAGCATTTCAATAACTATACTTACTATGACTTTCCTAGGTACTGTATAGACCAGATGGACAACATGAAGGCAAGTTGTTTTCAACTGGAAAGCACACAATAGAGCTCCCAGTCCCCAGTAACGGTGAATATGTTGTTGAGGTCCGAGCACACAGTGAAGGAGGAGATGGAGAAGTAGCTCAAATAAAAATTTCAGGTGAGCAGATGACTTCCTTTCTTCTTTCCCACACTCCTTGGAAATATTGGACTAAATATTTTCCTCTTGTACACTATCCAGAGATGGGCACACCGTTCCCATGTGAAATTTGAGAGGCAGCTCTTCAGCAGTGACTGCACTGAGAATTAGGGTTTATTGAAACCTGTCAGAGATTGAATTCTTAATCTATTTAGCATACACTCTGTTAATTGTGTGTACTATTTTCTATGATAATGTCATGGGGTACCAGGTCCACCACTTTACAAAAGTGGTAATACATTGCATTATATTATTATACTCTGGGGGAATCACTTTCAACATATTTCATGAGTTGCAAAACAGATGAAGCAACTGCTGTCTTTAGGACATGTCTTAGGTCATCTTTGTATCATACATATATTATCATCTGTCATCAGTGTGGTGCAAAGACCCTTTAGGTAGCAGCAGGTAGATTACTGCCCAGACTGGAAGCAGGACCATCATGTCAGTACGGTATTGAGCCCAAGCTGATCAGTCTTGCCAGTAAGACCTGCCCCAAGCCTGCCTATGCAGAGTTAGCACCTCTGGAAGAGTCAGCACTCTACAAATACTTCTTTGTAAAGTTTTGTTTGCTTGTATCTTCTGCACGGCAGACAAGTTTTCAGCCACAATACCATACCCCAGCTAGAAAGAGAGGGACCATGCCTCTGGTGGCCTAGATAAAGGCAGCATTCGCTGGACTCAGTTTACGAAAGAGATCAAAAAGGAGACAAAAGGCAGGGTAATCTCCTTGGAATACACAGCGATCTGTGCAAGCATTTCAGGCTATTTCTGGGCTCAAACTGTGTCTTTTCCAAAGAGCAGAATAAAGTGTAGTTTTAACACCTACACATGGGAAATTATGTCAGCTAATTTTTATTCTTAAGGAAATTTTCCTGTAGTGCGACAGGGTTTAGAATAATTGCCCCAAAGGTGTGATAGAGTAGTGAGAAGCTTTTAGGTAATGATGATTTTTCTCAGAGACTTGCAGAGAATGTCTAGTTTGATAGGAATGTGTGTTCTGGTGGTCAACTGGCCAAAACGGGAGTTACATATTTACAGAGAGATGTAAACAATAGCTAAGGCAAAACATAAGCCATCTTATGAAATCCAGAGAGGTCCAAAGAGGTCCTCCAAGAGGACTGTTGCCTTACTTGACCTTTAGGCATCTGATTCCAGGGTTTGCAAACCAAATTAATTTCCTGCATAAGCGAGTGGGGAGAATTAAGCAACTAGGGCAGGGATTCAAAATAGCCTGGATGCTGACCAGGAACAACCAAATCTTAAGCAAACTGGAAGGCTGCACCAGAGAGAGTGGAATGTCTAGAAAATCTACGTGTCTTCCAGACTGCTGTTTTTCTGTTGTTCATTGGGTATCAAATCAAAGTAGCCTACATAAATGACCTGAGTTAGGTGACTAAGCTCCTATTATAGTCAGTTGTCATCTAGGGTGTAATTCCAAAGTTTAGAGAGAGCCTGTAGCATTTGAGATGTCCCAGATTAACAGGGACATCCACACAATGCTGGCAGGCATGACATGATCTACAAGGGACCTGAGGTCTTCTGGATCAGCAACTGGAGGCCAGACAGGACACCAGGAGACACCTTTTGGCCTATATTTCAGACATAAGAATTGCACCCTTTTGCAAACCAAAAGCATTTCTTTGATTTGTGTAGCTGGTGTTGCTGTGCTAGGCTACTGTCTTGCCAGCCTGTTGTAGATGTAGTCTGAGCAATTTTTAGCGCTTGCTGAATTAGGTCTGAATTAAATTTATGTACAAGAACATCTAGTTCAGGAACCCTAACTGGCCCTGAGGTCTTAACTTAGACATTAAAAATACAGCACATTTTAAGTAACAAATTATGTTTGAAAGTCAAATGTGAAAGAAACTAGAAATAGATGTTATTTCTAGCTCAACCCCTTGTCTAAGGGAGAAAATGTCTTTTATGTTTTCCTTATCCTCCTCCTTCTCACAGAAAAGCTAGGCACAAGAAGGGAGTTAAACATCCTGCAACAGCTTTGCTCTCGTATAAGCAGTCAGCTTCCTACGGGATACAGTATTTTAATTGAGAATGATACAAAGGAAGTTTATCAAACACAGCCATCTCACATGCATTTCTTTTTAGTGAAAATCTTGAAATATAAGTGCTGATCATAAAATCACTCCTTGTATATATGGTGAGCTGCATTTCAGCATATTGCTATAATCAGTGTAAAATACAGTCATGAACTGTTGTATTTTATTAACCAGTGCCTGCTGTACAGTTAGGGGTTTGGGGGTATTTTTCAAGCCAATTGTATTAAATTAATGAGCTACACCATTTAAAATTCATTCCTGAGATACCACAACCAGTTGAAGGTTGGAACTATTTGCTTAACCAAAAGAGTCATTTTCAGTGCCTAATAATAAGCTTATCCATTTTCTTTGAAATATATTAAATCTGAGATTTTTTTTGTCTCTTGCATGCTTTTTGGATTGCAGTGCTTTGTCATAATGCCTAATATTAATGTAATCAAAGCAATCTTGCAATCAGTAGGAACTAAAACCATATGGTGCTTGGTTCTTTTCTCACTTCACTTGTGGCCTCAGTGCAATCAGTTTATGCCAGAGGACAGGAAAATATAATGAAGCCCTCAAATTTTAAAATTTCATCCAGGGTGGGAGAGAGGGGAGGGTAATTTCTGATTTGGGAAAATATTGTGAAAAAATGAAGATACCATGCACTTTCACCTTCAAATACGAAATCAGGTTAATGTCTCGATTTAAATAGTGACATGGACAAAGAATAATTTATGTACTGTATATGCTCATAGCAAGAGAACAAAATTATAGCTTCTCTCTGTTCACTGCACACGTATATACATATATGAATTCCATTTGCCAGAGGCATGTTTTAGGATTCTGAAAAAGTATTTACTTTGAAACATAGCTTTTTCAAAGGAAAATGCAAAGTTTTTGCTGGTACTAACTCATACAAACATTTTAATTACTTTAATTTATTTTTAAATCATTATTTAAAGGGGACATTAATATTTATTGCACATATTAGTACCAAGTAAATCGGGTGATAATTCACTTTTCATGTGGTATAATCAAAATCTTTTGATCATAATTTGAAAATGTCCATCTATTGCAAAGATGGTTGTAGTAATAATAAAAAAGGAGAACAGAGGTAAAAATCATAAGGAAAGCTCTAGCTGGCATGACAGTCCTCTGCTACTGATCTTGGAACTTATTATGCATCTGTGACAAGAATGTCGAAAAACGCTTCTACTAAACTATTTCCAAAAGGGGTCTCTTTTACAAGAACTGTAATTTTCACAATGCATTTGGCTGTTGTCTCATGGTGCAAAAATAAAGTAGAAAATATGCAGAATACCCTCTAACCTGGTACATAAATTTGCCTGAAACAACATATTCAGTTCTCTGGTGTTTCTCTTGATTTTCCTTCATCATCACATTTAATTTCATCATAGTTCTAATTTATTAGTACTGCCTCCTTCCAAGCTTCACTTTTACAACTAAGGTTGGGCAATTACATGCATTACAGAATATTCAGTACTAGAACAAGTATTTTCTTGAAAAAACATCTTCTTCTTAATTTCAATTTCTTCTCTTTTTCTTTTATTTGAAGTCAACAGTAGGACAAACTACAGAAATGTTCTAATGTCTAGTTACATTTTCTTAGTCTGTATTATCCTATGATAATCCCAATGCTGTTTATTCTGTCATTTATGTTTATTTCTATGGAAACATCTGGAACGAAGTGTAAATACAACAAAATTTCATTTTTAGCCATAAGGCTCGTAAGTAAGCTCTTCGGTGGTCTTTGACAGGCTTTATAGCTAGAAATTGGATGTCTGTGTACATGGATTTAGAACACAACAGAGGTTTAAGAGACCAGTATCACACGGAAGAGCAGGATAGGTTACTCATTATCAGAGAATGCTGACAAGACAGGGATCCGCAGTTGTTATACATCAGAAAACAGAAAGAAGTGGCCACTGGCTTGAAAAGGAGTATGTAACTTCCTCCTGCTTTCATCTTCAGTCTGAGTTGCCACATGCCTGTTTGTGTGAGCTTGGGAACTGCCTGCAAAATCCCCACTGACGGCTCTTGTGTGGTCACATGAACGCATGACAGCTGTGCAGTGCCTTTAAACGTTAGCGAAGAAGAAATCTATGGCAACTTCATGCGCCTTGTTACGTGTTTTAACTTGTTACATGTTTGGAGATTTTGCTGGCTATCCCCAAACTTGCAAGAATGCTATAGGAAGGTGTGACTGTCAAGGAAAACATGTTTTCTTGTTGGATCTCAGAAAGTAAAGATATTGAATATACTGAAAGATACTAAAGAAAGATACTATAAAAGTATAGAGAAGATCGGTGAGGGTACAGCAGCTGTGGAGTGAATTCTGCATGAGGCATGTGAGAGGCCAGGAGCCTTCAGCTGGAGCAAGGATGACTAGTAAGGTAGTCATGAACAATAGGAGGAGGTAAGTAGGAAAAGATTATTCACTTTTCTTCACATTATGAAGGTATGAATGAAGGTACTCAGAAAAATTAGGAGGCAGCAGATTGAAAAATATCAAAATAATACTGTTTTGCATGGCACGAAATAAAGTTGTGGAACTTCCAGGATGTTGTGCAGGACAAAGTTATAAATAGAGACTTGGTCTAACAGCCCTTATTTAAAACTATGTCCTATATTCAGGCTTTGACTCAGAAGCTACTGAACAGAAGCTATGAAGTAGCTCAGGAGCTACTTTGATGCCAGTGGGAAAGAATATAAGAGGAAAGTCCTATTCTGTATGCCGTGATTTATTTTTTTTTCCCTTTCCACTGGATCTGTTCCAGACCACTGTTGGAGTCAGTGTCCTGAACTACACAGGCCTTTGGTCAGACTCATTAAAGCTGACCCTACACTCCCAGCTTCAGTAAAGTGAACTATGAAATGCCTGAATAATATTTAGTGGATGGACAAAGGATTAGTCCTTCTTCTGAAACCCTTAAATACTTCCTTTACTGTTAGCAGCGGTTTGGATGTTATGCACCAAACAATGAGTGACTCCTTAAAATGTGGAAGAAGAAGAAGAAAAATAAATTTTGGTTCACTGTGGAGTCAGAAATGCCTTTTTAAAAATTCAGTGAACTTTTGATTGCCACTGTTACAGTAGGACCATCAATTCATCAGTGAATTAAAGTGACATTCAAATTCAGTTTGGCTGAACTATTCTTCTCCATTAATTTATCCAATTTATCATATAGCTATTTTCAGATTTTTATTACACCAACACAGGAACACTATACTCCTTCCCTTTTATGAAACAAAATGCTTGGTATTTTATATTCATTGTACTCTACCATTAGAAGAAGATGGAAGAAATCCAAAAGATCATTATTTAAATCTCTTACACTTAAATGTAGCAACATAGTAGAAAAGAGTATCACAGAAAGAATCACATAGCTCATAGAGTGAATGCCAAGATTAGTATTTTGCTTTATTAGTGTAATCCCTTTGATGCATAATGATTTAATTTCATACAAGTGAATATTCTGCTTTCACCTCTTGGTAGGACATTTAACTATTGAACTATATTTATACAGTATTTTTAATTGCTTTGAGAAATCAAAGCCAGCCAAGTAGTGCTTAGAGTGATTTAAAATAGTCTTTGGAAGACTCGTCTCATTAATTTTTTCCCCTTAATAATCTAGACAGGATTGCAGACGTGATCACAGGGGTGAAGGAATGAAGAAGGGAATACTTTCTAGTCATGACAATTCTTACATGTTTTAATTTTCAGTAGCAAGACGTGGAACTGCCTTATTCAAATCTTTGTGGTATTTTTCAGTTCAGCAGTTAACAATCTGTCTTAGTTATGAGTGACTTGGAGTGGTGGTGTACTCATACCTCTCAATTTTATGCAGCTCACCTAGCCAGACTCCTTGTCTTCTTAGCGAGGAGAGTGATTCAGAACACGTAGGTTAGACATCTGCTGTAACACCTTTTGATGAAACCCCTCTCTTACGAGAACAAACCCAGTGATTCTCTGACAAAGGCAACAGCGGTAGTTTTCCAGTTACTTCAGTGGCCAAGTCCAGGGGAGCTCAGAAACACTCTTTGATAGTAAGGAAGGTGCACAGCTCTGCTCTTTAGTATTAAGGAAGTATCACAGAGTCTAGTTCTAAACTGCAAGGTTTAGCATGATGGAGAGGGCGATCTAACAGAAGTACAGAACTGTAAAAAGAGCAGTTATAAAGATGATGAATCCAAAGTCTTGGTAATGGCACATGATACGTTATAGGGCAGTGGACAGAAATTGGAATTTGGGAGGTTCAGGGTGGACATTAGGAAAAACTTCGCCCAGAGGGTCGTGCAGCACTGGAGCAGGTTACCCAGAGAGGCTGCGCAGTTTTCATCTGTGGGAGAGTTCTGTGACTCAGCTGCAGCTGACAATATCCAGTGTTGGTGACAGTCTTCATACGAGTGGGAGGTCAGACTAGGAAGCCCCAGAGGTACAACCAGGTACAACAGGAATTTTGTGCGCCTGGGAACCATATAACTTCAAACTTCAGATCTACTGACAGTACATTGAATGGTAAATGTTTCATTAGAAGTACAGTTTGTATCGTGATTATTTGGCAATTTTGTATTCATGTATAAATAGATTTATTTGTTATTACAGATATAAAGAGCAGATAAAATCACATATTTGCTAACTCAAACATATCTTTTAAGTGCCAGTGACGATACAGGAAATACTTGTGTGTATTTTTGCCTCCTTTACATAGATATATTAAATAGTACATCATATTACAAAGATGTACATGTCAGAATGTTCTTGCCTTTAAAGATTAATGCCATATATTTTACTTTGACCATACTTCTAAAGCCTGTTCATGGAAGCAATAGATGGAGAGTTGACAACAGAGTTCTTAGAAGCAGGCACTGGAAGAATGCTGCCTGGTCTGTCTTCTGTGGCTGTTCAACACAATTAGATTAAGCCAGCGGGATGGGAAGGAGGAATATTACTTCTGTCGAAGTAAGAAATGTCAGAAGGATCCTTCATCAAAGTTCATGTGAATGTTTCAGAGTATCAAATTTGGTGCTTGTGGCTCTAGCTAGAGAGTGGCTGAATTAAGAACTTTATCAGGAGAGAAATTCTAACAGAAGATCAATTGGAAAATTTCTTCTCCAGAAGCATGAAAATCTCCTTCAGTTTTTGCTTTTCAGCTCCTGGTTTTTCTTAAATCAAGACTGTGAGGTGTTTTAAAAGGCGTGTTTTAGAAAAGCCTATCTTCCTGGACTCAGTATAGGAGAAAGTAAAAGGCTACTTAAACTGTGTTGTATGTGAGGCAATATTTAGATGACATAGGGTATACTTTAAAAGACATAACGATCCTTTCTGTGCTTAAATTCTGTAAATCAGTATTGTTTTCTAATACTGTGGAGCAGAAATAAGTGAAATGTAGAATTAAATGTGCCAGCATAAGTCACTTACCTGAACAGATGAGCAGCTGTTTAAAGCTGGGTTTAGGCACTGCTGGCTCATTTAGATATTATCTGGAAAAAAGTGTTTCCCTTGTTTATCTCCACATGAGAAGATTTTGTCTCTCTCCCTAAAACACGTATTTCATTAATTTCTCAGTTATTATTTTCTGTAATAATAGAAGCCAGTGATGTGTTGTTTCAAATCTTTGTCTGACATTACACAGTATGGAGGTAAAAAGCTTTATTTGGCTTTAAAGGAAGCATTTGCACTTGGTTACAAGGGCTGGTAGTACTTCTGTATGAGGACACTAAAATGTAAAATTACAAGCTGTGTTGGAGGGGAATGTGGTACAAATCACAGCCTTTTCTGCATGTACCTACAAAGTCCTCACAATCTGAAAATTACTTTGTTAAAAAGCCAAACGGAGTTGCCAACGAATGTATCAAACTGGGAACAATTTCTACACTGACCCCCTGCTCTTGGGTTTCTGTGTGTTCTTGCTAGTTTCTACCTTCATCTTTTTCTCCTTTTATTTTACCTTACTTTGGAACTTGGTAAATTGGAGCATTCCCAGTAAATGTTTTGTATTAACCAGTGTACCTTTCCTCTGGTTTATGCAGCCTGTGCAGCCCTCTAAGATGCTTTATCCTGCCTATTCCTGTCTGTCTTCTTTACCAGAGATCCCGCTACTCAGTTCAAAGTATATTCTTATTAGTAGAAATTGCATTATTTTGCTCTAAGGAGGCACGTGCTAGGCCAGCTGTTGGCTTTCTTCCTTTCTTCAGTAACTTTCATGCCCAATTTAAGATATTTTCTGCCTTGCTAAATAGCAAGGCCAAATTTAAGCTGAGCTGGCCTGTTGGACTAAGTTATTTTCTTTGCTGCTTCTCAGTCCACTAGTTGATTCTGCTGCATATTTGCCATGTTATTGCCCAGCCCTGGGTGATTCCTGCTCCCGTTGTTCCTTACTTGCTGTGCTCCGGGAGCAGAGGGGAGGGAGGCTGTGTTTTGGCAGCACTGCCTGCCTTCTGCTTTACTTCCCTCTTTCTCAAGGGCTGCACGATGGTGGGACTTACCTGCAGATGGAGACTGTATGGCACATGGACAGTTTTGTGAGCATGAGCCCCGCACTGTCCTGTACATTCTGGGCAAGTCTTATCACATGCTGCAGAGGGACGGTGGCCTCTCCCTGCCATGAAGGAAGCTCTGTCATCCAGCCCATTGAGACTGGGTGCTTCTGCTCATGTAGAAGCTGAGGGCATCCTTCTTCATCTTCTGATGTGTGAGTGAGAAGGCTGAAGGATGAAGATTTTTAAGACTGACTTTTAATGTACCTCAGTATTTATATGTGCTACATTTGTTCCCAAGAACACAAAAATTCCAAAACTATAGTATTTTTTCCCATTAATTCACCAACTTTTTGCACCTGAAGAGTTTCTACTGTTTGCCCATTTTACCTTGTGGTTGTTTAAATGTGGACTATTTGCAAGTGAAAAGGAGTGACAAATCTGGTGTATAGTTGGGGTGAATTTATTTGTAAAAAATACTTTTTTTGAACAAGCAGAAGCAGGTTCTTTACTCAGAGATCCCCAGACATGCCAGCTGGCCAAAGAAAATCTGTCCCTTTTCTTCTTTTCAGGTTTATAATGAAACTTTCGCTTCTGGCCTCTCATTTTTTCCTGAAAAATTAGCCTTTTTTGATACAAAACCCCATCAATTACCCTCTCAGAAGATCATTGAATTCCTCTGAATGACTATCAACCATAATTTCTGAGGTAATGCAGACTACATTTATGTGGGAACATTCACAGCCAAGTGTTTTGCCACACCAGACAATCAGCGTAATCACAGATAAGCTTTTCTACTGGGACGAGCTGCCGAAACTTGCTCCAAGCTCCTCCTGCTGCTTGAGTTCACAGTTTCCAGCAGTGAACACCACCTCCAAGCTGAGTACACGATCCAGCCTCGCTTGCCCTGGCAGTACTCCTGCTGCTGCTGGCAAGTCAGTTTGTCTGGAGTGATCGCTGACAACTGGAGAGACAAGGCAGACGCTGATATGTATGACAAGCTTTCAGGTCATCTAAGTGATCCTGAAACTCACCAAATGCATATGGAGTACAACTACAACTGTTGCCTGGGTCACAGAAGGACCGTAGATTGTTCTTGCTATTATTTGTTGAGTGTAGCGCTTTCAAAGAGTACATTTAAAAAATATTACCTGTGGTCTTAACTCTCCATGCAAAATGAACATTAATATATGTGAAGAGGTAGCTGAGAAATAATTTACATTTATTGGTAGTTAAGTAGTAGCCCACCGACTGAAAATTATCTCATTTTACTCAGAGTCCAAGGCATCTTTTCATTTTGGCAGCCCAGGTCGCTAGCAGGGCCAGAGTCAACCCCAAAGAAGCCCCTGCAGCTGCTTGCCAATACTGCCAACGTGCCAGGTGCCATTGCCAGAACAAAACAAAACATTTACTTGGCTCTGGCATATAGATTTTCAAGTAGGAAAAGACAGACTAACACCATGGGGTGGACAAACCACCCAGACCATCAGCAGCCCTTCAACTGTTTTTTTAATGTTCTCTCTCTTTTTCTTACCATAGTTTTAAAGCTGTTCTGCAGATGCACGGCAAACCTTAACGCGGCACAAAGCATGGGCAGATGCACAGACAACATTATCTCCATCCTGTACATCTACTCTGCTGCAAAACAGTAATTCACAGGGTTGTGAATTACTCCATAGCGCCTTTCTTGAAAGGTTTATGGCACAGGCGAGGAAAATTTCCTCGTGCCCAAACAAAAGTATTCCTAGACAAGGGAAAGTTGGACCCATGACTTCGCAATGATGCCAATGATGCAAGATAACCATATTCTAATTAGTTCAGTTATTTTCCATTTAGCATGAATAGGGATAGCAGAATTTAAGTCATGTCAGCTGATGCTACCTATTTCTTTTGCAGTAGTCTTTCACGAAGACAGTATTTCCAGCTGGAACAAGTGGAATTTCTTTTCAAAAGACAGTTGACAGAACTACAAACCCACTCACTTCATTTATGCAACTTAGTTTAATCTGAAGAAATTACATTTCTTCCCTTCCTGCTTTTCTGTTTTATGTGGATAAATATGAAAACACTCAGAGAACAGATATTAATGAAGCCTAATAAATGCTAAAGAAACTAACAAACAGAGCAGGCAAAAATCCCTTTTTGATTCTGGCAGCTCGATTTTTTCCCAGAGAATTGGATTAGCTTAGTTAGAAGCAGGGAGAAACAGAATATGAGAAGGCTTTGCATTTACCTTTCTTAAAGTAAAAAGGAGAAATATAAAAACAAACAGCCCTGATGGAAGATGATTCTTGGGTCCTCAACCAAAAGGAGAATTTTATTTACAGGAAAATGGGTAAGAGTTTGGCCATTCTTTCAGAAAAAAACAAATCCATTTTACAAAACAGACACAAAGGCAGACTCATTTCTTAACAAGTTACAAAGTTTATGTTACAAGCTTAAATCTGTTATGAATCATGTAAAATACCTGTCCTGGTAAGAAAAATTTCTCTTTTACTTAGTCTTACTTAGTGTACGATAACTTCTGTCACGAAAAATGTGTTTCAGCAGCTGTATCATTCATGTAAGCCAGTCTGCGTCTACCTGAACAATTTGTGCAGCGTAAGAGGAGTGGATCTGTAGAGAGAAGCAGCAGCGCTGAGGATCCAGCTCCACGCTGTGTGCTCATATCGGGTTTTACTTTGCACTAGCTCTAATCCGGCCCTGCAGAGGGTATCCAAGACAGCTCCACACTGCAAAGTAAACCCCAATAAAGGGGGCAACTGAGATACTCAGTTGAAAAACACACTCCTCAAACTAGAACGGTCATGTAGACATCCCCCTCGACGTTCAGTACCTGGAAACTAAGAAAACTGATGTAATTTAATACAAATTAATTCTTGGATAATCTTTCCTGACAATAAAAGCAGAGAATGGGTTTTGCCACAACAGGACCAGCTCATGATTAGCCGGGGAATAGCTCAAAGTTTGTGTATGTTGGCAGGGCAAACACTTTCCCACTGAGAAAAAGAAGTTATTCACATATGACAGCTTCACAGATGACCAGTAACTAATTTCCTGGTTCACAGATTTGATGAAGTAAGATTTCTAAACAGGCCTCTAGATTTTTTTTTTACAATCCATTATAAAAAGGTACTGATGTTGGGAAAAGGGCCAGAAATGTCATAGCTTAAAGATAAGTACCGTTTAAAGGAAATAATGACGTATTTTTAATAACAAATCATTACAAAGGCTGTTGAAATATATCAAAGTCAGAATTGTCTTAATGCCTGTTTCATTTAGGCATTAAATTGATTTCATTACTTTTGAATGTATTTGGAAGTGTTGCATACTGTTCAAGATGTCAGTAAAATCCAGGATCTCTATTCAGAAGTGTAAACCATTCCATCCTAGACTTCACGTGATTGAGACAGAATCTAAAGCATGACTAGAAAACTGTGGATTAGTGGGACTTTACCAGGAGTTGCTGTGATATGCAAAGACCTTGCTGAAGGAAAACCCATCCAGCAGTTGTTCATCTCTTCATTTACTCAGATAAGCAACTTGTGAGAAAGTCTGCTGAGAACAGAAGGCAGGAAGAAAAGTTAGATTAACTGAATGCATCTGATTCAAGTTAGATTCGTCTTTAAGCCAGATTCTGAGTGTATGGTTCTGAAGATCGTTTAGCCAGGCTTAAATATATCAACTACAAGAACTCTATAGCAGACAGTAGCAAGGTCTCTATGGGAATACAGCAAGATTTTACAGCTTCTTTTGTTTGGGGGTGGTGGAAGAAAAATTTCAGGGTTGTGTTTCACTGTTTATTGGACTGAATGAGGACTCTTGACTAATACATGGTGTATTAGAGTGGTAGTTAGGTCATGTGATTCTGATTTGGATTTGGCCACGAATTTAATGATTGTAGTTTATAATTGCATGCACACTGGATACGCAAGATGCTAGTTGAGAGGCGAGATCACCCATCATAACACTGAGAGAACGAATCTTCAGGTGCTAAATATACCCAGCTCATACCTAGCCAGACTTCAGAAGAAGCTTAATAATCCTTCTCTTTTAATTTACATCCACATGTTTATTTGTACACATTCATTAAGTCTTTATCAGGTGTTTCTCTAGTTTTAAAGAGTGTTAAAACTGACAGATCACAACTGTACAGCACAGAATTAAATCTGGTAGTCTGCACTCAGGCAAAACTTACATTCATTTCCATTCATGAGCTGCAGGAGCGTACTTACTGGCTGTCACGCACTGCTGACCGGTGTTTCAAGTGAAGTGTGGTCCCTGGCCTGTGGGTCAGAAATCTAACAGGAAAAAAGAAGAGATGATCTGTTTCATGTGCATTTGTCCTCCTAATGTTGTGTTAATGTGCTGTCTTAAGGGCAAGATTTGCTTCACTGGGGAGAGCTATTATAGGTATCTCTGCAACAGTGCCTACACCTTGTAAGGAACTGCTGTAATGAAGTGAATTGCTAACTATTAATTCTGGAGCCAGTGAGCACATCTCAGGGGAAGATTTATTATTACTTTCTCTTTATAGGATAATTACATCCAAATAGAAATTCCCTCATACTTGCTCATCATTCAACTTCACTTGGCAAACTTTTTTCATGTTTTCCTTCATTAGAAGTATTCAAAGTGTGAGTTTAGTTATGTCTTTCCAACTGTATTATCCTGGTCTGACAAAGGCAGAATACATTTTCTGTGGATATTCTTAAATACGAAATCTGGATTATTTTTTTTCTGTGGCTATTATTCACTCATCAAGAACCACTATTTTGATATTTAGGGATAAAGACTACAGAAAAGATTAACGTGTCTCATAAATCACTAAAAAGTACAGATAAATATACCCCCTTACTTTCACAGCTGCCAAAATGTGCAGTTGTTATGTATGAAAATATATTTGAACATATGTTCTTGTTCATCTTAAGCATAAAATTCTTCTGATTATGGATACTTATAAAAGCAATGTTCCAATATTTTCCTTAATTTTACCTTTGACTGAGGTGGATATACTGCTTCCTATGGAAAAATGTGTTATTCACAGAAATTTATTTTTTATGGCTGAATTGAGCTGATGAAGAAGGATTGGTAGGTCTCTTGGCTCAGTTTGCCCAGCACCTTTCAGATCTGCCTTTCTAATAGCACTTAAATTCACTACCAAAGGCCAACTGTAAATACATCAGGCCTTCTGTTTGCGAAGGGCTTATGGTCCCCTTTTTGTTAAGTGATTTGGTAGGTGACAAGGTGTACATACGTGCATATGAACAGCTGTAGACACATCCTGTCATGTGGTATAAGCATACTTCTGTTCCTGGGATGGAGAGGGCACACATTCTTCTCACACCTTCTCTAGATAGAGAGATTTTGGCTTAAGGGTGTCTTTAGGCTTAGCTCCCTCCAGTGACACCCGTTTACTATATATATGTATCTGGTGGAGCGTGATTGTTCCCACCGTACCAATGCTCAGGATTTAGTTGGGAAGTACTGTAATAAGCCAGCTGTGAGGAAAGAAGACGAAGTACTCAAGTTTGAGATACTGTCCCAGTTGGCTTTCCAACCAACTGCCTGAAAACTGCCATTTTTTGGAGTGGGGTTGTTTGAAGCCAAATGAGGAGAGGAGATCGTGCTGTGAACATGGGGAACTGCTGATGAAGGCTCAATTAAATGTCTGCAAGGAGAGGAAGCTCTGCCCAGTACAAAAATTGGGAATGCATGTGATCATCCTTAGTTAAGACTTGTTTGGGGGACAAAGCTTTGATCTTGGAATTGCAGATAGTACATGTATAGTACATCAGAGGAGAAGGACATCAAACCCACAGTGTATTGAGACATACTGTGAAAAATCCATCAGAAAAAAATCTCTGCAATTATGTATGTAGGAACCACAAATGACTAAATACTATCACTTCCATATATCCACAGCTAACTGATGAGCTGGTGAACTCTGGAGTTTTCTGATTTGGACTTAGTCCACAAACTTTGTAAAAAATGCTTTTTGTTATCAGTCAGTTTCATTTCCATCTAGTTTCCTTACGTTCTCCTTGTTACTGTGGGTAGGACATTCTGTAAGAAATAAATGCTTGAAGGTAACTGACAGGTGATTATTTAGCCAAATTCTCACTTCAATACAGCATTTTTTTCACCCTCAGGATCTTGCTTTGCTAACTTAAAATTAGTAAAGTACCTTATTAATAGGAGGTTTGAAATAGACACAAAACGAAGAATTAAGCTCTTTATTTATCCTGAAAGATACAGAAACTTCTGAGGCAGACATGTAAAACCTACAGATCTGTCTTTCTAGGAGCCTGCAGGGTGCTGGATCAGATAATGTGGTTTATTTGTCCTTGCAGAAGGTCTGATGAGAAAATGTGAATGCTCTTTTGGGACTTCAAATTCTATTAAAAAATACTTGAAATTTGTCATACTGTGCCTATTGTTAGGAAAAACAGGGCTGCTTGCTGAAACCTGTGCCATTTGATTCACATTTGACCTTTTCAGCATGGTTTTTCCTCCTTCAGAAGAACATTTGCTGGAGAGCTGTCCAGTGGGACGGTTCCAGCAGCTCCTCAGGGCTGTCACCACCAGCTGCGAGCACTTCTGTCCTTTGTCTGTGTTCAACAGCAAGACGAGCAGTAAGCTGGGTCCCGTGCTGCCCACCTACAGGCTGCCATCCTGACCTAGATGAGCCCTCTCTGAGATGAAAGAATAGCCCGTTCTCCAGCTCATTTGGCCCATCTCCAAGACTGACAGCCAGGCACATCTTGGCTGGGTTATTTTCTCATATTGATGCTTCTTAACAGGGAGCTGGACCATGGCAACACAAGCCATTTAACATAATAGCAATTCTTAGGCCTTTTTGCCAGAGCAAGTCAGGTAAAGTTTGTAAGCTGACAATTAATATTTTTTGTCTTAAAATATTTGTTGAAGAAACACCCTTGTGACTTTAACAGACATAAGTGTGTAAATGCCACACTGCTAGAAGTCAGCCATCTGGACTTTGTAATCTGGCAGGTAAACAAACAGACCAGGCTCTTTGACATCTCTCAGATTATTGCTGATCATATGAACATTAACATTTCCAAAGGTGTCTCTTTGCTTCGTCACATTTCAAAGACTCCATTAATTTTGTTTTCACATGTTTAAATATTTATTTTGACCTTTTACCTCCCGTTATAACCTCCTGGCTTGTTGGACCAGTCAAATCAAAATACACTGATGTGTTCTGAATGGCCTCGCTGCTTGTATAAACACGCTGCATAAACAGCTCTTGCAGAACAAAAGAGTGAGTCCTCCGCTGTGCTGTAGCAAATCTCTGTCCCTTTCACGTTATCCATGCAGGTAGGGGCTGTGCTGAGATATGCCAGCTGGTTTTCCAGCCTTCCCACCCCAGGTTCCTGCTCGCATCCAGGGTCGTTCCCCTCCACCATGAGTAACACTGAAGTAAGACCCTGTTGTTATGTGTTCGATGTGCAGGTGCCGCTGCTGGAGTACCCGCTCTGCTCCTGGTCCTGGTGGTGCCTGCCCTGGGTGTCCTCGCCTGCTCGGGATTCTGAATGTAGCTGGATTTACCTTGTCCTCCGCCTAACACAAAGGACTCCCTTTGAAGATGAGGACCACGACTCTTCTTGATTCCTGGGGCACCATCCGAAGCCAAATAAATTTACACTTTAAAATAAGTTACCCTACCGATTTCCTATGAACTTTAAGAGGACTGAGGCATCCAGGAACTCCTTCATGAAGTAAATCAACTTTTGAAAGGCTAAGAAATATTTTTAACTTGTTCCAATATGCCTTATAAAACACTTATGCTGATCTGTGACAGTTGCATGATTCGGTCCAATGGGGCAAGTTACAGTGTTAAAACCCAATAACATAGGCTGTACAGTGAAAGTAAAATCACCATACGTAGGTGCTTTAACTTGAATAACAAATTGTGAAATATAATAGAGATTGAAATGTTGATTGTATGTGATAAATGTAAGAGTACTACGTCTGTCTGTACTATCCTATATGTTTTGTGTACTGCATATTTTTGAATGGCCCCATCATCATTTATTGGGATTACTGGTTTTTAGAGAGACAGTCAAAGCAAAAACATTTCATTTTTTTAGAGCTATATTTCTTGAGGCTATTGGATAGAATTTGAAGGACTTGAAATAAAAGTCAGTGACAAGGAATTTTTTATTTTAAATGCATTCAGAGCACCTGAGAAATGCATAAAAGAGCTGCACTTCACTCACATGAGATTTACTGTATTCTTTTCTTAAAACAATTCTGTTGAAAAATTCTGTTATGGTTGTTGTTGCTGATTTTAGGAGTGAAATGTCAGCTTTCAGGGAAGCAGCGTAATGTATTGGTTTTGATTTAGTATTATTACTGGTACTATAATTATTATTAAGGTAGCATTGTAACACTTAGGAGTTTGAAGATGGAGTCCATGTCAAAGATCAGCCAAGTGGACCATGAAATGGTAGGAAACGTATGTTATTTTTCAAAGTGAAAAGATTTAAAATATAAAAAAGATATACAATAAATGGCAAAAACAGAGTAGCACAGTAAAAAAATTATTATATTTACATTTTTATGCTGCAGATGCCAGGTGTTACCTTCCTGTAGTGAAGGCGTACATTTGGGAGAACTATATGCTTTTTCAAGAACTTGATATTATTCTAATGTTCATAGTGTTGTAAATAAGAGTTTTAAAGTTCTGAGACCGTTTCCCTATTTGATAGAGTACTGAATGATCCAACTGTGTGTTAGTACATGGAAGTCAGATCCCAACTGTTAGTCAAAGCTAAATGTTTACTATGGCCTTTGCAAAATGGGAACTCTATTAGAATGTTTTTGTTCTGACTGTGTCTAGAGTGTTTCAGTGTTGGGTTTTTTGTTGGTTTGTTTGGGTTTTTTTAAGTTGTTGAAGAAATGCACATTCCTTTCATTTCCCATCGTGTGCTGGGAATTAGTTTGAGTGTGAATGTTGAAGAAACAGTGATATTGAATCAGCTGGCTCAAGTAATAGTGCAATGTCTGATGCTTCAAGAATTATAAGCTTTGAATCATATTTTATTAGCACAACCTTGCTAGCTACTTAGAAATAGATTTTATCTTTTTAGAACTGATACTGTAGAGGTCCGTAATAATATTTACATGAAGCAAGAATAGGTCTATTAATAATTTACACCCACTTCTTTTATTTGTATAATTTTGTACTATATATTTACATGTAAAAGTGTAGAGTCTTCATTAAGAAATATCAATAATACTGTTTTAGTTTAATTTTAACTATTTGTTACAAGATGAAAATTTTTTAAATAGGTGAAAGTGATAACTTCCCTATAGAGGAATGTCAAAGTGTCAAACACTACTGAGTTTCATAAATTGTATAATTATTTGAAAGAGAAATGAGCTGTCTTCGTACATAAGAAACTAATACGCTGTAAGCCTTCTGTACAAAAAAAAATTGTGATTTATTGTGTTTCATTTGGTTTGATTCTTTTTGCAGTATGGCTCATTTTTATATAATCCACAACCACAACTAAATCTTTTGCCAAATGCATGATTGCCTTTTACTTTTCTAATACATGGTGTAAAAAGCAAAACTGTTTAGTTTTTGCATGGAAATGACCTGGAGAGGAAAGCCACTTCTTTTTTTAAATCAGCGACATGGATGAGGTAGGTCTCACATACTGATCGGATAGTTGGAGATTTTTCTCTTTCACAGAATTGTGTAAATTTGACTGGGACCTTCAGTTTCAAATTGTTGTCAGGAAAAACTAACTAATGTATCATCTGCTTTAAAATGCAAGGTTCTTAATTAAAGTTTATATAGATAGACATATTTGTTGTTTCTTTATATTTCAGGAAACTTGATATTACTATTATTTGATACTGATGAATATTGAACTGTTTTTTTAGTTACTTTTTATCTTTTTTTTTTCAAATGAGTAGAGCAGGACCGTGCTTTGTCCTTTTTATGAATGAAAAGTAAATTACAATTAAATAAATGTATTAATGTTACTCAAAATATAATAACTGTCTTTTGAATTGGAGCTTTCTAATTTCATAACAGTGATGTGCTCATCTGTGACAGCAAAGGTGTGGCTGGAATGAGGTCCTCTGTGTCCCTGCCCTGCCTCCTTGGGAGTTTTGCTGGAGTTAAAGAGTTTTTGCGGGATAAGGGTGGCTGTTTTGCTTTGATTATAGGTGATAGAATTTCCTAACACAAGTGACACAGAGTCTCCTGAGATCTGTTCAGAATTGGTGGAAGTGAGAGTTAACCAAGCAGAGTATTTATTTCAAGTAATGTTTTCTATTCCAGTAGATACATTACAAGGAGAGGTGGCCGAAATGTCAAAACTTTGTACTGATTAAACACTTTGTGTGATCATAATAATTTCAAGAGGTGACATCAAGTATAACTGGCTGAGATACTGCCTGCCTTTGAGGGGTCACGTTCAGGCCCTAAAATGCACAAAAATGTGGCATTCAAGAAGTTGGTGAAGCTGATGGTCATGTTGCAGAACTTGGTTTCATTTGTCTTCAGAGATACCAAATGAGAAGAGTCCATGCCCTGCACCTAAAAGACTGTCTAGTCAAGCGGAGCAGGGCGCAGACCTGGGGAGGAGGAGGTTATCACTACTTTGATTAGGTATGTTTTGCATTTTGATCTTGGTCTCTAGGAGAAATAAAGTTTGAGTCTCTGTCTGCCAGTTCTCTGCTAATGACTTTGAACTTATTGGGCGGTTTCAGACAAATGCAGAAGCGGTCTTACTGAAGAAAACAATAATCCAACTAGAAGGTAGAGATTTGAATTCAGAATTTGCATCGAAGGTGGCTGCAGCACGGTCATGGTGTTACCTGCTCTCTTTAGCGTGGTGGATGCCCAGCTAGCAAACACCCGAGAACCCGATGAGGCTCCCCTTGCTCCTGCCTGGGATGAGCACGGGTTCGGGGAGGCCCGAGCATGTGGTATTTCAGGAGAGAGAAGTACCAGGGGGCAGCTGAGATCATTGCAGTGACAGAGCGAGGAGGGGAAGAATGGGGCATAGAACATAAATCTGTAGGAGAAACGGTTCATTATTTCCACCCGTCAAAGAACAACTTGTTTTTGTTTGTGAGACTTTGTTGTTTCCAGACTTCGGAGCCTCTAGCTACAGAAGATGATAAAAACTATGCCTTTAAATATTAGATATCTGGCTGAAGACCAGGTCTTCCAGTCTTGATCTGCCTCAGCATTGCATTAATCTACACTTCCTATTGGAATTAAAATTAAAATAACAGACATCAGGTAATACCCAAATACATTCCAATACTGATCTTGAAATAGTTCCAAACGGTATTGTTTGGAGATTTTGTTTATTTAAATACATCACGGAAGTGTCTATCTTTCAGGTTACAACAGTACAATACGGGCTAAGGATATTCTTTTGGCAGCAGTATAAATTTCTTCAGCTTCTAGCACTTATGTATGCTCCATCCGTGCACATGTCGTCCAGTGGAATCTGATCACGGTGTTAGGACATCGGCACTACGTGGGAACTACCTGCCTTCTGCACAGAGCAGCGAGGTCTTGCAGAGGAAGATTGTCCCTCTCCATTTCCTCCAGAGATGATCCATTTTTCTTCAACTTTTCTACCACTAGTTCCTTTCGTGTTGTCATTTTAACATTCTTCTTATTTCCAAAAACAGAAGAAAGGACAGAAAGCATGAAAGTCCACATGAATGGGAAATAAAAAATAATGTTTACATCTCAAACGGAAGTAGCACTGACTTTTCTTTTCCTGACAGGCTAACATGTTTTTCTTTCACCTGGATGCCAATTAACCAAGTCTGCTCTAAAGGAAGTCTGGAAAAGCCACGTGAAAAGTGTTTTTTTCACCTTAGTTGATCTTGACTCTGGTCTATTCTCTTGATTAATATGGATGACACTGGAAATTATGCTAATTTTGGTTCCCCCAAACACTCAGAATCTAACTCATGATTTAGCAGGTAACTTTCACAGGCAGTGAGCACTGATGAGTGGATTTTACTGCTCTATATTTAAAGAGTCTAATAGTCTTTTTTATACCTGATGCTTTTGGTCTGTAGTGTTGTCACAGCCACTAACTATCTGCTTCACAAAAAGGTATGAAATCATTTCTTTCTCTCCCAAAACAGGCAGCAGAAAAGGCACAGTGCCTTCTGACTCATAGCGGGATCTGTTTCTGAGGATTTGGATCTACTTGCTGCCCTCTACTCAAGGCAGATTAGGCCGGGTCAGCACTAGGGAGTTGTGGCAAAGCCATACATCATCTTGGAGAAAAGAGAATCAGACACTGCCCGGCACAAAATGCTGGGTCAGCAAAAGGTCTGGCATAAATGCAGCTATGCTGCCATAGGGTTAGCTAGTGTTACAAGGGAAAGTGGAATAATTACCCTGGCAAAAAATGACCGTCACACGGGCTCTGCACCCAGCAGGAGGAGGCGTTCGACAGCCTGGCAGCAGAGGCAGCCACTCACTGAAGGCTGGTTCCCATCAGGAGGTACAACACAAGAGCATTAGGACTGTACAGGTGCACATCAACTGCAGCCATGACATGGGCCCTGGAGGATAACCTGCCCTGGACATCACTAATGGACGAGTGCGGAAAGGAGAAAATTAAAGACCTGCTTGACTTTTCCCTCTTCCCCATCCTACTCCTCCTCATCCAGTGCTGGTAGTGGCTTTCAGAGGGAACTCTTCTCTGCAACCACATGAAATAGCTGCATTTACAGCAGACTTAATCTCCTCCTATAATAGATGAGTAAATAGCACAGACAAATCACTCCCCTAAAGGTGCCTGCCCGTTGGGGTGAAGGAGGCATAGCTCTCATTGGTAGATTACGTGATGCTGAACAAGGTAAGTCCCACCCAACTGTGTTATGACAACATGCAACATCAGCTTCTGGTAAAAGAGGCAAATCTACAGCGGAGAATACAAAGACATTGACTGGGCATTGTCCCCTCTAGATGGCTGTCATGGTGGAGCTACTTACCCATATCACCTCCCTCCTTCGGAGTTTCAGAAGTGTTCCTGTGGCATTGAGATAGTCCAGTGCCAGCTCTCCTGTCCTCCACTGGCTGCTCAGCTCCAGGCAAATTCAGATCCTTGCTGGTGGTCCAGTGGGCACATGACTCTGGGTGGGCATGTGTTGCAGTCAGCAGGGGTGGATGTTTAAACCTTCAGGAGATACCTGGTTGGTGTGGCCCTAGGGCAGTGGAGGACACACAGGCAAGAGGCGCTGTTGTCCTCGAAGTACCAAGCCTCTGGCCAGCCGTGGGGATGGTGCCCTGGCCTCAGAAACGATGCGTGCAGCACAAGACACTGAATTCCCCTCACAACCCAATAGGAGGCGAAAAGCAAGTGTTTTCCCAGATTAAGTCCCGTGTGATGTGAACGGGGAGGATTTCAGTGCCCAGCAGCCAAGCGGAGCAGGCAGTGCTCCTCTCGCTGGTGAGCTGTGCAGCGAGCAGCCCTTGGAAGGGCACCACGTTGGTGGCTCGGACCACCGTGCCAGTAACCAAATTAGCTGCAGGGTGACATTTGTCTCTGATTCTCACAGGAAGAAACATATAAAAGCACAAAGTTCCCAGAGGCACTCAGCTCAAGGGATTTATCCTGTCCAGACAGTTATCTGTGAGCAGCCACTCTGCAGCACAGTAGCACTAATGGGACACAGCGGCTGATTTGCACCGGTGGAGTCAAATGGTGTTTCCACACTGCTAAAACCTCGTACTACCCACACCAGGGCTGCTGTGTACAAACCACCCATTAGGCACTGTCCCTGGAGGTCACTCTCCCAGCATTGGTTTTTGGATGGTGCAGCCCTGAACTTGGCAGCGGAGGTGTCTGTGTCCCGGGGCTGGCACTAGCAGCTGCACAGGGCTTTTTTTCCAGTTTTCCAGTCAGAATCTTCAGGATTAGCCTAGGTTCTGCAAGAGCTCAGTTCCTACTACTAAATTCCATGTATCTATCTGCGATTCAAAGTGGAACAAGGATGAGCACGGGGCTTTACGGCAAGGCTGCATGTGAGGAGGCTTTTGCTGATCCATCTCTTAACGCCTCATCATTAACCTGCTATTATTTGTCTTGTGAGGCCATGTTTAGCCAATAATATTAATGAAATCTTATATTGTTTTCTCTGCTCAGGAAGTTTTTAGCTACAGATGTTAAGACACATGCGTCAGTCAGATCTCCTCTATGACAGCACTCTGAAGCAGTTATTTACTGATCTTAATTTAACTGTATTCTGGCAGAATGCATAGCAAACTGCCTATGGATCGACCAGCAGCTTGAAGAGCTTTTAAGAATCAGCCAGTTCTCCGCAAAGCTCCTCTGTGCCTGTCCTGTGAGAGCACCACAGTAACACTGCAGGCCTCTGAAACGTGTGCCGAGGCCACGATGGTGTCTCTTCTGGCATCAAAGCCCAAGACCTTTCAGCCAGCTTTGATCCCTGATTTGATCTCCAGTAAAACGTATGTGATGGAACAACACAAAAGGTTCTCTAGGGGGTTGGGTGTATTTATATACGTGAGCCTTGTATAAGTACGTTACAGCATGTGCTGGGATTGTAACATAATCTGACAAAAAATAGTACCTTAAGCAAAAAAACTCAAACCGACAGAGATGAGTTCTGCAGTTTTTGTGGCAGCTTTTATACAGACAGTTTAAACTTTGTGTTCCCAGAGCCAAGAAGGAGCACATAGAATGACTCCACTGGGTTCTCCTCAACAGAGTTTTCTGTAATTAACCTAAAGCACTGACTTTTCTGTGATGTTGTGGATGTGATGGTTTAGACAGTGGTACAGGAGAAAACACAGGAAAATAATTCTGTTTAAACAAAGGAGGAATCAATAATCCAACTCTCAAGACTGAGGCAAACATGTGCTAATAGAAATGACCTAGAAAATAGCATAAACTTTCCTGTTACGGTATACAGCACAATAACCTACTCCTTTGGGGTTTATTTATTCCAAGATGTAGGAAACCAGGTTTTTTTATATAGAAACAGCATAATCGCTGACTTGGTCCTTTTTTAATCAGTACTGAGCAAGCTAGAAGCTTTCACTCTGTCAGGAACACAGGGCCACAGAGGGCGTGAACTTAGTTCATGGTTTATTTCCCTAACTCACTTCTTCCAGAATATCCATGAGGTGATGTGATAACCTGGTGGCTTCTGTCAGTGCTCTTCCTGTGCTCAGCCCTCCAGCAAACACAAACTAAAATGAATATTTCCACAATCAGAAATGGTTAGCCCTTTCCTTTCCTTTCCTTTCCTTTCCTTTCCTTTCC
>KZ505720.1:853844-896932 GCA_002844005.1 Limosa lapponica baueri
TTTTTTTTCTCTTTTTCCCTCCCTTCCTTCCTTCCTTCCTTCCTTTCTTCCTTCCTTCCTTCCTTCCTTTTCTCAAAAGAAAAACAGAGCTAGGAACTTGAACACTGGAAACATAAAGCTGTTAGCAAAGAGTATCATCCCTGGTCAACCTCTGAAGCAAAGCAAAGTCCCTCAAGGACTAGCCATGTATTCAAGAGATTTTGCAAGCACTCAATTTTCCAGACAGTTCTGATGCAAGAAAGAAGTAAACCCAGTGTGATTTTTACTTCTGTCAAGCCCTGTGTAGACTCCTTCCAAAAGCTCTGAATCAGATTCGGAGGATCAAGGATATATTCTAGTGATTAAAGAGACTTGGCATCAGTCATGCATGTCTTAAAGAATTTGAAGCCATGTGCTTAACTTTCAGAGAAAGTTAAGCAAAAACCTATGTATTTGGTGTTAGCTGGGGATTAACACACAATTGCTCATCTAATTTTATAATGTAACTGATAGATTGTGGGATGCCAGTGTTTATTCCAACAAACAGCATAGCAGAAGAGGGGGGAAAATACATAAATTTGGCTTTACGTTGGATGACAGGATGTTTTCGTCAATGAAGGATTTACTCACCATAGCAGCCTTCAATGAGCCGTTCAGCCCTGAGACAGGATGACGACCCTCACCTCTGCTCCTGGCGAGCAGAGCTCACCTAGAAGAGCCGCGCTCATCACTGAAGCTAGTTTGGATCTGCCTGGATGGCTGGTTACCTCCAACAAACATAAAGGGAGGCTGAGGGAGACTAGCTGCCTAAAAACAGCAGCCAACATACAGTTTTCTGCAGCAAGATCTTGAAATGCTGGAAAACTTAATCAGCAATGAAATACTTGAACCTTATTATACCACAAGTAAAATCCTGTGGGATTTCTGTTCAAGAGAAATTGAATTTGTACCACCCTAGCACAGATGAAACTCAGGGCAACTGAAGTGAAAGAGTTAGTACTGTGAAATATGCCACTGGAGAAATAACAAACAGAAAATTATAAAGATTATTTCTAATGATATCATTAAAATCAAAGTGTTGTTGACAGTATTAGCTTCTCAGGAATTAATGAACTAGAACCTACTGTGAGAATAATTGCATGTAAACTACAATAATATTGATGTTTTGCCAGAAGCTGTGATGTCTGTCGAGAATTAATTTACAAAATCAAAACTCAAAGGAAGTCAACTCCATTTATGACCTTTAAAAATGCAAAACACAGGATGCAAAAAATCTCATGAGAAAGCACACTTGTAAAACTTAAATGTAAAACCTTGTATGTAGAAGATCCTTTTCTAAAATTCACAAATATATGATCAGTATTTGAAGCATTTCCCTTTTCTTGTTTATTTCTAGAAAGTGGCAGTGTGGTTTCTGATTTCCATATTCCTGGTCTACTAACTATTCATTTTTCATTAGGCTAGTGTTCTCTGCTGATTTCTTGGGATAAATATGAAAAAAACAAGCTATATTCTTTTGCAGTTCTTCATCTCATGAGTAGATTCTCCATGAACACATCAACAAAGGAGAGATATGAGGACCAGGGCAGATGCTGCCCCAACAATGCTGCAGCAGTGCTGGTCTCCAGCTCCCCACAGCCCTGCCCTGCCTGGCCATGGGCCCTGCTGAGCCAGGACCACCTGCAGGTCCACATCCCATTCCCACCCCATCTCTCTCCTGTCCCCGTCCCCAGGGAGGTGCCCGATGTCCGGGGCTGGGGCTGGCTCCAGTGCTCCCCACTGCCCTGCTCCCTGCATGCCCCATGGGTCACCAGCCTTGCCATGCTCTGCCATTGCCAGTGATATCTCCTGTATCAGTGCCAGAAACTATTCAAGGTATTCAAGCAATTACTGTGGCGAAGCAGCTGAATGTGCCAGATTTGCCATAGAGAGCCTTAAAAATCCGTGGGGTTCTGAAATCAAGTGAAATGCACGTTGGGTAGTAGTGTTATTGTGCCTCATGTGTAACAGGGACACAGCATGGCAGATCGAGAGTGAATCCATGAAAATAAGATCTGAGTGGCTGGCAATTGGGCTTTTTTCCATTTTTTTTGTTGTTGTTTTTTGTTTGGGTTTTTTTTTAATCATTTATGGGTTTAACTGAGCAGGAGGCTTTGATAGAACAACAGGTGGAAAAGAAAAGCATGTTTCAAGATAGCCATCTCTCAGCAAATCCTGCAGACCCCTTCAGCAAACATGCTAGATCTATTTCCTTTGAAGGTTTCACCTCTTTTCTTTAGTCAATCTCTACTGGGAAGGATAAAAGAAAAAAATGTAGAGTGAGACATTCCCAGTCCAGAAAGGAGTTTTCTTTGCAGCGGGCCATAGCCAATCGGGAAGGGCTCCAGGGATCTCCTGGGGATGTCAAGCCAGGAGGAGCCCAGTACCCTGCCCCAGAGCCTGGGGGGAGAGCAGGCAGACAGGATCCATGCGCTAAGCCTCAACAAATCTGCAGCTGCTTGTGTGATCTTGGACAAGGAAGAAAGATCTCTGAGTTTCACTGAATCTCCAGTACGTTGTATCTGCAAACATCATGTCCACTGCATGTTTACAGCTGGTGAAGCTAGGGACAGCATGAGAACGCAGTAAGAAGTACTTCTGAAAGCTTTTATTCCCTTGTGCCTCAAAACTAGTAAAAAGTGATACGAAGTGAAGACCGCAGAGCTGCAAGAAGTGAGCAGGGAACAGGCCTTGCTCCAGCGTAAGTGGATACAGCGAGAGGGCATGTCTGAGCCTCACTGGGGAGCAGCAAGGGTGGAATAGGTCAGGCAGCAGAGGATTTTAGATGAAGAAGCCCAAATGATTTCTGTGAAATCATTCATAGGTCTTGGATACAGTTTGTAAGTATTACGAGAAATGAATGAATAAAAGCTGTCACTGATGGTACTAAGACGTATCAGAGGATGCCTCTTTCTCAAACAGGGCTGCAAGGTTTGGGTGTCAGCTCTGTTCCACAAAGATGTGGCCAATGCTGTGTGGCCTCTTCAGCTGGCCTGTGTTAAACAGCAGTGTGGTTAGCCATGTGCCATTGCTCACAGGTGCAGGATATTTGGGTGACTGGATTGTCTATGGTTGGCACTCTGACCCTCTTCCCCAATATCTAGTCTCTTGTCTCTAGTTCCTGATCTATGAGACGTACTGACAGGTCCTCTAAGTTACTTGTGTGGCCAATCTGCCGAAAGAACTGTGTAAAGTGGTTAAACAGTAGCTATATCAAATATGTAATCACCCGGCTTCTCTGTGGTATAACTGCAAGCAGAATCTAGATAATGCAAATGTACACATGATTAAGGGTACGTGAAAAAGCATTATGTGGATTTGTGAAGATACCCATTAAGGCATCCATCTGTTTGGGTTTTTAACTTCCTTTGGCTCATAACAGGAAGCCTCCATTAATTTCCTTTATGAAGTGTGTGCCCAACAAAAAAATACAAGTAATTCACATTAGAAAAAAAAAAAAGAAAACAAACAAGTAATATATGTAAAATGAAGATGTTTGGAAAAAAACCTTTCAGTTATGGATGGTAATGTCCATTAAGCATCAAAAGTTAATTTTCTGGAATGGATGTATTAAAATTACCTCTCATTACAAACTGATGACTGCCAGATGTTAATAAACTATTTCTAAATGCTTATCATTAGGTATAATAATGACTAAGCTCACAAAGTGTTTTGTGCTTATGTGCCTGTAAACCACAATGTGGAAAGCAATGGCTATATACTCTTTTTTAAACAATAATGCATGATGTAAAAAACAGTTGCTCTCTATGAGACAATAAATAGAAAAAAATCCCTCATTTCAACCCAGAGTAGTCTATGAGCTATTATGGGAGCCTTTCCACCACATTTTGTGGTCAGTGTTCCACCTACCAGTAAATTCATTTCTTATTAGGGCTACATCAACTATTAGTCAATGCCCATACGCTAGATCAACTGTGAAAAAGATCAACCTTTGTGATGATTTGGCTGAAGGGGAAAAGAGTTAAACCACACATTTTTATATTCTTTTCGTCATATTATCCATTAAAAAACCTCCCCAGAAGGACAACACAAAACCTGATGCTGCCTGGAGGCATTTGTGGCAGGTGCTGACTATAATGACTGATAACACTGCAGACAGCTGGGAAGATTTCTTCTGGAGGATGCCTGCAGCAGAGGTATAGAGGAATTGCTTTTCTTTCTGAAATATTTATTTTCTAAATGTTGTGTTATTTTTATGTATCTCCTGCCTTCTTTTGTTTGTTACAGCAATGTCCCAATCTGTGTGCTCCAGGCACTGGCTGAGTAACTTTAAAAGCCACAAAGGAGTTCCAAAATTTTCATTTTTGCAGCACTGCACTCCTCAACAACATGGAGGGGTAGGAGATACCCTGAACTAACTTCCCTCCAGTAATGCATGTAAGGGGAGTTCATTTTTCAGATCTCGGTCTATTTAACATTGCACTGACCTCAGTAGAGCAGGCTTTCATTCCAGCTTGATTAAATCTAGCCAAGAGCCAAGGGAGTTGTGATCCCAGCCAAAATCTTGCAGAGCCTGACCTGCAGGGCTGGGGGAAGCCTCTGCCCTCCTGGGCAGAGCTGAGATTTGCTGCGTAATTTTTCTGTGCCTCCCTGGCTACAGTTTTGTAGGAAGGGAGAGGCTACGACTGCACAACAGGGAACAAAACAGGACTCAAGTGTGAAGCTGCTGTTGCTACTGGGAGAGAACGGGGTTGATTTGGCACCTGTTTGTGCAGGTAGGGACAGGCACAGCTTTTCTGGGAAAGGTCTGCATCCCCCATGCTGGGAACTCTTCCTTGCAGACAGCAGCTCCATGGGGATGTGCCAGCAAAAGAGCCAAAAAGAGAGATCTGTGCTTTCAACAGGAGGAGAAATAAGCAGGAGGGCCTGCTTTCTCCTCACTGAAGCTACTACCCCCACAGCACATGCACCAGAGACATCTCTGCACATCCACAAGGACACTGACCTCAGGGAAAAACTTTCTGCAGCTCAAAATCACCTTATCTTGGCAGTTCGATGCCTTGCAGTTGTGCTCAGAGATCTTTGCTTTTCTCATGTATGATTCATGAGATTTAGCAGCTACACATTGTTATGGAAAGCATTAAAGCATGTATGGAAAATGACTACTTTGATTGGTTTGCAATGTTTGAAATCAGCTAACAGAGTAAGTGAGTTTTTAGCTGGAAGAATTTCTTAAACTACTGAATTCATTTCAACACTGTATTTTCTGTTTACTCCTATCCTGCCATGTAAAATTTCTCTCCTTATTCTTTCTTTGGATGAAGTACAGCTGGCTGAGCTTAACACGTACGCTAAAGACCTGAACAACCTGACTGACTAGTTTAAATCCAGTCCTCAAAGCTTAAAACTCCCTCCCAACAGTCTAAAAGCATCATTCTTCCTCCAGAGTAATACAGGAAAGCAGCAGCGAAATACGGAGGTGTCTCCCTACAGCTACCCCCTTTGCACAGCCCATTGGGATTCACTCAGTGCTGGTCAGGTCCCCCAGTCCCTCTGGGAAGATGGGCAGGGGGCTCTGAGCGACTGCTCTGGCCACCCAATGTCAAGCTGCCCCCTGCACCTCCCTCATGCACTAACTGGAGACGGGGGGAATATATGATATTTCCTATCACCCAGTTGGTAAATGTCGCCCAAATCTGTCACAAGAGCAAGTATAGTTTGGGTTTGGTTTTTTTCTGTGATTGCTCTGGGGAGTTTCAGATCACAGCACTAGGTCCCTTGGGGACACAGCAGGGCACTGATGGGACCATTGCAGTTGTCGTGAGGACTTCAGTAGTGATGGACATTGGCTTTCCCCCTTGGAAAGTCAGAAGCACCATCAGAAAGGCAAATGGGTGCTTGCAGCAAAAAAGAGACAGCGAGTGAAGAGACACAGCCTTTGGGTGCTGCTGGGATGCTGTGGGGAGGCTGGCACTGCCCAGACATGGCTGCTCCCCTCCCATGGGGCACAGAGGGTGCATTGCTCTGGCCCAGACTAAGAAAAGTCTCACCTTCTCAGCTCCTTTCTCTCCCATCTGTCTTTTCTCTAATTTCCCCCATATTGTAATTCCCTGCTACCTAATTGAATGTGCAGGATTGAATTAGTGGTCCAGACAAGTGATGGATGGGAAAAACGCTTCCCAGCTGAGAAAGGAGCTGCCAGGAGCAAAGTCCTTGTGAAAAGGCAGTGCTTTCCCTGGCCAAAAATTCTTGCTTTTCTCTAGTTAGGCAGGCACATCCTCTGCACCTCCACTCGGGGTCCCCTGAGCTGAAAACCAGCTTTCCCAGCTGTGACACGGTGGGGACTCAGGAGTTTGAACTTGAATAAGGCCTCGAAGCAGCTCATTAGCTTGTGGGATGACGTCAGCAACCCCTGTTTATGCCTACTGACAGAAATTAGACACCTACCGACTGAAGTAACAGCTGAGCAATGTTTTTTTGAAGATATCAGTGGCGCCTAACTGGTGGGATCAGGCACCTACATACCTTTGAGGTACTTGGCCAGAGAGATTAAGTGACTTGCCCACGGTCACACAGGAAATCTATGGCAGAGCCAAGAACTGAAACCAAATTTCAAATGACTTAACCACAAGATTATCATTCTTCCATGTATTAAATTATTAATTCTGATGCTTGTCAGAAAGCCTGAGGCACAGGGTGGGTGCTTATTAATTGGAGCCAGACACATAAACATGCACATTGATTTATGTATTCATATATTTAAAACTGGATGAAAGAGCTATCTGGTGTCTCATTTTGGATCTTACTTTAGTTGCTCTCCTCCTGGTTTACATAGAGTTGAAGATGTGCTGGGAAATGACCAGTTTTCTCCCATATAGGGACCATTTGCTTATGGGTCTATACATGCAGTAGGATTCATTAGAAGTTGGGAAGGTTGGTTTCACTGTGTATCATCCCAGTCCATCTTTCAGATTTAGATACTGTTGTCACACATTCCTGGCCGGGGCTTGTTTCTCTATTAAGGCAATGTGGCAACAGTACCTTTTCGCTAGTCTGGGTTTAGTTCAATTGCTTGTAATACCTGCGGTTCTTTCATTATTCTTTGTTCCCTTGAGAAACGAAAAAAGAAAATACCCAGGGAAGATGGAGGACAGTGACACTGCCAAGGTTTAGGCACTGAACTGGGATGCCTATGTTAGGAAATGAGTCTCCCTCTCCTCCTTTCAGAGTCAGTGGACGAGGGTAACTTCTCTGGGGTGACTCAGAGAGGAGCTGGGGTTATAGGCTCTGACTTGCCTGCTGGGGGAGACGCTCTGTCTGCACCCACTATCAAGGGAGGCCAGGGAGGCAAGGCTGGCAAACACAGGCATTTAGGCATTTAAATGTATGTGCTTTGAATACATTCCTCACACCCTGCACACCTCCTACTTATGCTTGAGGTACAGTGGTGAGGACCATGGAAATACTGGATTTTTATTAGATGTTGTACTCTGAGCTGATATGTAACTAGAGGAGGGATAAACCAGCAAGATTAAACTCATCTGTAATGATACTAATTTGAATAACCATGGGTACATTCCAGTGCTGCTGTAAACAAAAGTAAAATGGTCAAGGCCTTTGTGGCATCTAACCAGAGCCTTCCCAATCAACACCCAGCAAATGAAGTGAATGCCAGCCATTCACTGGGCAGGGGAAGGTGGTGGTAGTGGGGGCATCACTAAGTCAGAAAGCTTTAAGGAAAGCAAACTCCAGGATTGGTGAGACCAGAGTTGAATTTACGAGAGCTTAAACTACAGGGACTGTAAACCTCCATCAGCAGCATTTCACTGCCTTACATATACCCCATCTGCTCCATAGCTGTACCTAACCACATGGAGAACATCCTACCAGCCACCAGGAGTTGTATGTGGTCTTTAGGTAGCATCAGTCACTGATCTTAAAATATCCTGGGGCAAAATATTTTGGGGTTAAGTTGTATTTTCATCACATTGTAATAATCAGATAAGTAGGTTTTGTAAACCAGGTTGGTGACTTTTAAGTTATGTAACCTGGTAACCAGCCACATGCTTGGGTATTTGTCATTAGCGTTTTACAACAGTATGGGAGCACTTTATCGTGTGTAGTGTGTTTCAGTCTGCAACAATTCAGTAGTGTAAGCAATTAGTATTATTACTCCTCATAGATAAGGGCCTGAAAGACTTAAATGCAACTGAATAAAATCATGCAAGTTATTGCTAAAAGGTAGAGATTGGTCATTGTTGTCCCCTACACAGAAGGATAAGCTATATAAAAAGAACCCCTCCTCTATATAAATAGCATATAGTATCTCTTCCTTCTGCAGTTTGCCAACAAAATGCAACTGCCTCATGGTTCAGCATTTGGATTATTTGAATAACACTGTGTGCTTTAGCATGGCAAACACAAGCTGAAGGACTGAGTAATGGGTAAACACAGTGACAAGTAACATCAAATAGTGACTGAGGAAAATGCATTTAATCAGCTTTCCTATTCAAAGCCAGTGTTATCTTGCCTCTTCTATGTCTGTCTCTCTTACTGGAGTGTGTGTTATATACAGTTGCAAACAAACAATAATGCTGTTGGTCTCAGTGGAATTTACTGGGTGCTTGGCCCTTCTGAATTTTAGGCTATTTACACAGATCCTAGTTTTTGGGTTCTCTTATAGCTGTATCTTCATTTAGCTGTTCTATGATACTAGACAAATCTGCATCTAGATACCCAATTTTAATTTGGGGAATCTGTTCAGATACATTTGGGTGCTAGCTAGCCAGGTGTCTTTAAAAGTCTTTTTTTCCTCAGCAACTTTTCCCCATTTCTCAAGCACAGTAAGTCCTGCATGCAGGCGGTATGACCAGATGAGCTGTTATTTGGCAGTGTGTGCTCTGCAGGGCCTTCTGCGCCCAAGCAACCTCCTTACAACCTTCATTTTTGGAGAAGTTTCTAAGTGAGGCTTTAGGGGAGCACTCAGATTGGGGAGGAAAAGAGCTTGGATTAGGGATCTTTTTTTGAAGGTGAACAGCACAGCTAACCTGGAGGTTAGTTTTGGGTATGAGATGTTCATGACAGACAGGGCGGAGAGAACTAGGTTGTGGTCCTGGTTTAGGGGCTTAGCAGTAATACTCTGGGACAGGGGGAAGCTGAGAAGTGGGAAATAGCCATCAGGAAAGGGCACAGGCAAAGTTGTCCTTTTCAGAGAAATTTTAACATTGTTCAGGCTCTTGAATGCCTAAATGCACCTTTTTTCAATCTGATAATTGTGTTCTGGGACATCCTCATCTTTGACCAATTCATCAACCAATTCATCCTCAACCAATGTAGCCCTTGAGGAGCCCATGGTTCAAGCTACATGGGCTCAGTGTAGCCAAGTTAGTTTAGCCAGGCCTATATACACAGGCAAACCTGGCTTTCCATCACCCCGCAGGTTGGCCAGACATAAACCAGGTTTGGGTTGAGAGTCCTCCTCACAGCTGTCTCTCAGCGTGATCACACAGCCATGCTAACATGACCCTGTAGCACTGGCCTGAGGTTTCATGTTGGGTCAACTTGGATAGCAGAGCCCACCCTGCTGGGTGGGCATGTCTTTCCTGTCCTGGTGCTTTGGTGGATCCCTTTGGAAAAATCATTCCAAATGCTCAATGACTACACACTTGTTTCTGAACACCCTCCTCATTTCCTGATCTAGTTGTAAAGTCCTTTGGGTTTTCTGTGTGTGCCTGTGCGGTTTTTTTTCTTTCCTTCCTCCACGTCTTGTGTTTCCCCTATAAGCATCAACTCTATGTGTTTATCCTTGCTTGGCTGCTGCCCAAAATGCCGCTGTCAAAACACATCTGTAGAATAAGTGGTGAGTTTTTTAAAGGAATGTAAACAGTCAATAAATTGTTATGGGTTTTGCCCACAGAATCCATGCAGCTTTGATTGTTGGTACTTGTTTTATTTTATTTAATTTGTTGTTGGAAATGTCTTGGGTTTGTTTGTTTTTGTCAGATAACTGCTGTGAGCCCCACAGACTGAGTATGTCAATGTGAGAGGCTGTTTTGGGATACTTCAGGCAAAACTTTGGTGCTGTTCACAAAGACCGCAAACAGATGAAGGCAGGATGACCTCTTCTGTTGGCTTCAGTATAGGTGTCTGCAGAGATGTCACAGCAGACTCAGGCTGACAGAGAAAACAGGTTGCCTAACCAAAAGGTGCCAGACAAGGAAAAAATAAATCCTTAAACCCTGCCCATGGTGGTTACTGCAAAAGGGTGACTGAAGGTTCCCTGTGAGGAGAGCAGCAGAAGGTAAGGGAGGGAAGCAAGAGGGCACTGTAAGGACTTTTGGCCACAACGTTCTACTTAATCCAAAGGAGTCATTTGTGCAGCTGCAGCTGCCACAGGTTCATTGGGCTTCCAGAAAAACACCAAGACAAGTGTATGAGCTCTTCCTGTGATTTTTAAGCTGTAAGAGATGCAGTAAGGGCTGTACACTGTGACATGGTAGCATGACCAAGCCTTTGCACTGACTTGTGCTGCAGGCTCTCCATACTCAGTTATATAATCATTAGAGCTGCAGCAGTAAATGGTGCGGTCACCTGGGCTGGAGAGTCAAAGAGAAGTGGCTGAAGGCTAACCACGTCATTAACAGTGTGCCAGTGCCTGCAGAAAATGCCTCATTAACCACAGTGGTGTGAAGGCTGGGCCGGACTTTGATTCTGATGCCACAACTGACAGCACCATATCAGGCCCACACTGAGCCCCCTCCACATATACAGCTGCGGCCAGGAGCCTTCATGTGTTCTCTACGGTATAGACTTTGCTTGGCTAATTGAAAACTATTTTTGTATGAGAATCAAACAAGCAGCATATCTGTGGGAAACAACTCCCTTCTATCTTATTAATGCCCCTTGTAGGGCTCGGATAATTGATGAGTATGGAGAGTGGGGCAGTGGTATGTCTTTTCTAAGAGATGTTTAAGGTAGGACTGGGAATGTATGCCCACAGAGAACACTCAATTAGAAAACTATGGTAAGAATCTTGCTCTGCTCTAGCTACAGCCACAACCTTCTAGGAGAAGAGCCAGTTTCTTCAATTTCTGTTGACAAGTTGAGGAAATTGAGATGTGTAATTGAGTGCTTTGGGTAATATGTTGAAATACAAGAGAAGTGGGAAAAAGACCCCTTCAGAACATGCATGAAGGTCAAATTTCTGCCACATCTTATTCTACTCTGCGTTTCCTGTTCCTAACTGGATGCATACCTGTGGAACATGAAAAAAAGGCATGTGTGAGGCTCACTGTCACTGCCCTGCTATAGGTCTTTCTTCTCCAGCTGACAAGAAATAATGGTGTGTTAGGAATATATTTGTTTCCAACCAGTTGTTGACATAAAACCTGATTATTATTTTACCGTTGCTGGTGCCTAAGGGAAAGACAGAGGTTGCAACACACAAAGCAGACAGCTAAATCAGGCAATGACTGAAGAAAGAGGTATCTGGCAGGAAAATCTAGACCACCTAAGTAAAGCACTTAGATTTTTCTACTCAAGGAAAGATTTCTGCCTTTAAACATTGATCCAGGAAGCTTTATATATCAAGCAGGGATCAGGACAGAGCAAACCATCAGGACATGGTAGGCATAGGGGTACACCTGAATCTCTGCCACCCTTTGGCCCTGGAGCACCTACTTCAGGGCTATGTTCAGTTCCTCTGTCCACAAAACAAGGACACCTTTAGATTCATGACAGTGGTAATGGTCTCCTATGGGGGCAGAAGTGCAAGACTGCCTCCATGTCTGTGGTACCAGCTTCTTTCTCAGACAGTATCAGAGCTGCCAGCTTCCATTAGAAGGAGCATCTGGATAATCTCTGTCTCCCAAGGGATTGTAATCCTTGTCTCTAAACACCAACCAGTAAATATTTTCCCAAGAGGAGGCCTGGAGATAGAACATGTTCTCATCCTCCTGTCAAACCCCAGCCTGTGCTGACAGGAACCCAAGAGTCATGGGGCAGGAAAAAAGCAAGCGAAATGCAGCCCAATCCCATAGCTAGGACTCTTCTCAGTCCCTCTAGCTGAGGGGCAGGCAGTGGGACTCCTCTTGGAGGAATCTTCTTCCACAGCCAAGGAGCGGGCAGGCACCCAGCTGGCAGTGGACGCGGTTCCGTAGCTCCTTTCTGCAGCAGCTGTACATGAGGGAACTGGCAGTAAGAGCCCACTTCTCCTGGCCCATGGCTCTAAATGGTAATTACAGAGCGGAAAGAGCCGCTCGTCGCATGTGGCCAGTGCCAAGCCTATTTCCTACTACATCAAGGAGCTCCCCAAGAGAGACCCATGCTCTCCTCCACACCCAGCCAAGCCCAGATCATTGAGAAATTTTCCATGCAACCAGAGAGCAGCTGCATAGCTGCATGATCCCTCCTGGGAAGCGGATTTGCCTGGACCAGGTCTGATAGAAAGGCCAGGCTGGTACAGAGGTGAGTCTGACAAAGAGAGGGGGTCAAAAGGGGTGGCTTCAAATGAAAAGTCTTTTTTGTCCCTAAGGAAGACCTGTGCTGTCCTGGGATGACCTCTGATCAGTTTCTGATATTTGCTTGAAGATGGGCTTGAAGACATCTTTTTGCGGGGTGGGGGGGGAGGGGCTGGATGGGGGGTGAATGACGTAGCTCATGTGGGATTTGCAGGGCCACACACTGTCCTGCATTTCACTTACCTGGGGGAGAAGGGAGAGGCAAGTGTGGAAAGATGGGTCTGGGTGGCAGAAGAAATGTTTTGCAGAATATCACTTGCTGCAAGGGCTGGCATGGGGGCTTTGGGATGCAGTTGAGCAGGCAGAGGCCGCAGGTCCACAATGCTTCCTGAGGGATGAAATGGTGTCCTTTGTATGGCTGAGCACAGTGGTGGCTTTTGGGGTGTACTGTGCTCCCTGGTGCTATCACAGGCACTGCAGCAGCTGTGCCGTGCACTGCTTCACTGATGATGCAATCTGAAAAGACATGGTTCAGCGTTTAGGCTGCAAAGCTTATCAGAACGATGTTTTCCCTGTCCAGCATTTGACTATCTGGAGTTTCTGTCTCAAACTGATGTCTCTCTCAACTGGTTGGTGTGCATGCCTAAAGTCCTAAGAGGGGAGGACAAGAGATCTTAAAAAAACAGGTATAATTAAATGTACCAGTGCAATGTATTTAGTGCTCTGCGTTATTTACTAGTGAAAGATGGCAGTCTGCATGGAAAGATGTCAGACAGAGCACAGGACTTGTAAAAAGGTCTGCCTCCTCCAGCAGTGCATCAAGTGGTTAAAAAAAATATTGAGACACAGTGGATGTGATACTGAGTTTAAGCAGTAGAAGCAATCTAACAACTCCTCCTCCTGGGGTCCAACCCACCTGGAAATATAAAGACTCATAAATAATCACTAGTTTATTTAATCTGCACTTGGTTGGCGTGTTCAGCTTCAGATTTGTCTCTGACACATTTTGAACTTGAGGGTCACTTAAATATTTCAGTAAGAATCCTACCAAAAATTATACTAAGTCCTGTACAGACTAATGCACATAATTTTTATATTCACTTTAGGAATACCATTGACTTGCTCTTGATTACTTGCCCTGGTAGGGTTGGGCCAACAGGCACTACAGCAATGTAGTTTATTCAGGTAAATGGAGTCCTTCAGACATATTTATGAGGACCATCCATCTTGACAGAATTTTAAAATATTTTCAGCACCAGGTTTAGTTTCCAGTTGGTCATATGAAAAAACCTGATATCCCCTAATTTTTTCTAAGCCATTCCTCGTTTTCGTTCTTGTGGTTTCAGGATCTGTGTATAATATGACACTTGTTACTGTGATTTATGGCTTTAGGTGAACAATATGCTGTATGTGGTGTTAATTGCACTGGATGGAATCCAGAGGCATTAAAATGCTCATTCTTCCCTCCTCTGTGCTAATGAACTTTGATTTGTAACCTGTCAGCAGGGATTATTTATTAGAGCATCATGTTTGTGATTCTCCGCAGGAGCTCAAGTGTCAACACTGTCATCCAAGCACCCTCTGTTCCCTCCTCCCCAACGCAGTTCTGACACAAGAGAAAAATTTATTTGTGCTGAGACTTGGCTTAGGCAGTGTCTGAATGCATGGGTTGAACAGTAAGAGTATAAGGCAATAAATGGAGGAGTTCGGGAACGACTACTAAAAGAGGAACTGGTCAGTTTGGGGAAAAATACACCTTAAAATGATACTCCTGTTCAGAGAATGAGCTATTAAGTATTTTCTTCAGAGTGGATGGAGTCATTTTGTCTATAGGTTTGAGCAAGTGGTGAGCAATCCAGAGCTCCTAATATCTAATAATTACTCTGAAGGAGTTTCCTTCTTTGGTTTTATGGTAGTCAATTATTCTCCCTACTTAGGTTTCCCATTTCCCAAACAGGGCTAAATGCTTCTTACTTCTCTCAGATAAGAATAGGTTAATTGGTTAACATCCACAGAAGAGATGTACTAGATAAAGCTAAGTACTGTCTTTCATAAGAAATCTAGAGTTTCTTCTTAGTTATAAAAAACATAGCTTTGACTTTTTCTGCTCAGTTTGGGCATTACCTCACACAGGTCTATCTAATGTTTGACAGTATTTCTATCAAACATTTCTATCAAATAGCAAAACAAGTGCATATATGCTCTGAAAAGAAACTAAAACCTTACATTAATATATCAATGTGGAAACACTTCAAAAACAAAATGATAAGCAGACAGGACGTGTAGGAAAGAAAATGTAACAAATGTAAATTCAGCTGTGAAGTGTTTCTTATGATAGGCACTTGATACCATCAAATGCAATATGTTCTGCTGCATATTTAACTGGAAAAACAGGAATAAAAAATATGTATAATCAAGGCAGCTGCATCAGTGTTACATTTGGTTCCTTTTATTGTAGTTGATATAAAACTATAGGACATTTTTTTAGCTATCTGGTTAATTTGGTAAGTCTTTCCCATTTTTTGAAAGCCTGAATGTTTTTTGTTTTCTACATGTTTTCATGTTTTTAACTTTGTAGTTATAATGTTGTATTGATACAGGTTTTTTTATTTAATTGCCATGTTTGTTTTGAATTAAAACCAAGCTGTCTGCACTTAATAATGTGAACAATTAAATATTCTCAGCAAGATTCTCACTGTGCCAGCTGAGCATCCTCAGAAGATTTTTTTTTTAATTGCTTTATGTGTTGCTTTTAATTACATTCCTTTCCCAAGCGATTATATCCTTATACAGGACCCATTCCTGCAAGCTATCCTGGCACAGAAGTAGGGAGTTAAAGGCAAAAGGGTGCTGGGAAGGACTGCCGGGGAAAAAAAAGGCCTTTCAGCCAAAACAGAGGGATGCCAGGAAAGCTGTAAGCCTTGCAAAGGCTTCTGTCTAGTGAAAAAGCCAAAGAAAAAGTCAAATTGTTTTGGAGGCACAAGGAAGCAATAGGCTGCAGTTATCCACCTGGAGAATACTGGGAGTTGGCAGGAGGATCTCCTGTAGGACCTGAAGGAGGTATGAAATTCAGGAAGGGTCTTCCTTTTCAGGGGAAAAAAGTATAGCGTGCCTGAGGCTGGGCCTCCTGAATTCCTCTTTTAGCACCCCAGGATTAGAGCTCATCTGTTGCTTGAGGAGAGAGGTGCAAAGGCAGCATGGTGCCCCCAGGGGAGACTTTGCAGAGAGGAGCTGTGATGTCCAGGAAAAGCCAGCATGCACCCCCAGTTGCAAGGCTATGACTTGGAAAGGACGCAAAGCTGGCAGGGAAAAGTCCAGCCTGGTCACCCGGAGTTTTGCTCAGAAAGAAACAAAACTGATGAAGGAACACATTTCCTATCAATAAAGTAAAATACCTGTTACACTAACAGGTGTAACACTGGGAAAGGGCGTTTGCACCAGCTTTCAGCGACTGCAGGAGTAAATTGAGCAGATACCAAGTCCCATTCCATGCCAGGACTACAAGTGTTAGGAATCTTTGCAGGAATTTTCGAGTTACAGGAGCTGGGAGGGAGACACAACTGTAGCTATAGCTGACAACTGGCAATACTAATTGATTACCAGCTATCACAGATTAATAATTTCTGTTATCCCACTGACTGGAGCCAAGAACAAACATGGACAGCTTTAAAGCTATAGATTCTAGAGTTAGGTGGGACTATCCCAATTTATTGACCATCTACATACATAAGCCAAACCACTTCAGCATGTCCTTCCTGCACTAGTCTTCATTTCTCCAGCTCAGACTGAAGATTGAAACACCATCAGTGATAAAACTGTGCATCTTCATATTTGAAAGTGTCTTAATTTTAGCTACTTGACCTTGTTATACCTTCTAAAATGAAAATACTCCTATTGTTTTTATTTGGTGTATAGGCAGCATGGCAGGTCCAAGCATGATGAGATTTAATTAAAAAAATAATGACTTCATGTTTTCAGATTTTTTTCCTTAGCAATCAGAACGAAATAGAAATATCTGGTGGAGGGTTGTTTCCCTTTTAATGCAAGTTGGATTTCTGAGATGATTGCATGATTTTGGGAGAATAGGCAATGGCAGTTGACTATAAAAATTATTATTGTTTAAAGCAATGTATTATATCTAAAGATTCTCACTTATCTGAGCCTGTCAGTATTTAAGAGACACTTGGGCATTGCCCTTAATAACATGTTTTAGTTTTTGGTCAGCCCTGAAGTGGTAAGGCAGTTGGACTAGATGATCATTCCAGGTCCTTTCCTATTGCAATCCCTTCCCTTCCCCTTCCCTTCCCTTCCTTTCTTGCCTTCCAGTTGGAGTTTCTACTTACTCAGTTAGACTTTGGTAACTGAAAGAGTTAACTTCACATTCAGCACAAATGCAGTGCTGGAATCACGGTTAGCATGATTAGTTGCCTGGTAATGATGAGCCTTAAATCCTTGACTCGGTTATTGATTTCTAAAATAGAGTCACCCTTCTATAACAGTAACCTACATTCTTGATGTCAAGGTTAATGACATTACACTAACTATATTCAAGTGCATATTGTTCAAATGAACTCAGCTTATCATGCAATCCAGATTGCTCCCCAGTGTCACCTCCTTATTTAACAGCTAGCAGTCATAATTGATTTTTTGTAATATTTTTAAAGCAAAGCTACCTTGTAAGCACTAATGAGCTTGCTTGAATGTATATATGAGGGAACACAAGGAAGGAAATTATGCAAATTTTAATTCCGTGTTTCTTAAATTCATCTTTTAACAGATGAAAAATAGCTTTTACCAGGTGAAATGGTGTTGCCTTGATGCAAATAATTCTCGGAGGACCTCTTTGCTGTAATTTGGCCAGTTCTTAATCAAGTTTTTCAAGGGCTGCAGCCAGCATTGTGATCTCCACCTCAGGTCTAGTGTTTAGGAGGTAAAAAAGAAACAGAAATGAGCTGTGTTTTCTCCTCCTGCAGTGGTTTTTCTCCCCACGAAGTGGTTCCCACTCATGTCACTTCAGTGAAGAGGCTGATGTTTGGCAGCTTTTGATTTCTTCAAGGACTCAGTGCATCTGCTGGAGGAAAGATTACCAAAAGTAAGTGCTGTACAATATTAGAATTGGGGAAACAAATTTCACTTCTTTTAGTTGCTAATCATGAGAAAGGAAAGCTGTAGCCCATGAATCTAGGTGTGTACATATGGTCCTGTGTGCAATCCAGCTGTGAAAGCTGGGAAAATTACACCACTTTCTATATCCAAAGGTGCAGGAGAGCTCAGGCCCCCATTCTGGGAGCAGGATGTGAGGGCCAAGGCTATTTTTCTAGTAAAAACGGTTTTTCTGGAGGAGTGAACACCAATAAGCTGAGGAGATAGAGGGGAATTGTCCTTATGACAAAATGTTTTACAGGAAGAAGGTAAAGTCTGTCTTCTCCATAACTGTCATTGTAATAGTGTCACAAGAATGCATTACTATTTCTTTCTTATGATGCACTAATACATCTTTAAACCAAATTTCTTGAGCATGCATAGATGAAGAGCATGGTATTTTTAGGTATCTATATTATGCAATAGAAGCATATGTGTATTTACAAAGAAGCATGCTCTCTATCTGATTTGCCCATTCCTTTTGCCCGTCATCATTGCTATTAGATATATGTTCTGTACACAACAATAAGAGGAGGAAAGTAGCTGAGTCACTGCACCCAGCAGGTTTGTACTGCTGGAAGCTCAAAAATGAAGGTAATAAAAGTGCAGTATTACTGCATAGAAGCAGCAGCAGCATGAAAGCCAGTATGTGCCAAAAATAAGACAGTGATAACTAATTCAGAGATTAAATTAAGTTTCTGTGTCAAATCATGTATTTAGCATATATTAATGCTAAAGGTGCCAAAACAGGGAAAAGCAAGTCCACCTTCATCCACTTGTATGCGAACTATTTTTATGATCTGCTGAATACAGATGTCCTTTAGCCACATAAAAAATCGGGATGGGAGATCTTAGGTTTATAGCCTTTGCACTATGCAGTAGTTGAGATTTTTAATTTTCCTCATTTGACTATGATTCCCAGACTGAAAAATTTTCCCCTTGTAAATAATTCAGGTTTTCTTCCTGTGACTGCAACACAAGCCTGCTTTTCTACCTGCCAGCACTTACGTGTACAGCACAATATGTAAAAGAGTGCCCAAATTAAAAGATTTATTAAAATTATTGCTATGAGAAACTTATAATGCTGTGAGTACCATTTCTTTGTTGTAAATGGCCTTCCATGACTTCATTTTGAAGACAATTTTCTTCCAATACAAGTCATCCATGAGGCCACACAGGAGACACTAACTGGCATTCTGATCCTGGTTATCTGGTATTATTCAGAAATAAAATAAACGCCCCCCCCCAGGGTGGGGACTCCAGGAAAGGACATTTGGTAGCTGAGGTGCAGGGGGTTGCATGTTGCTTTGTGGAAGCGATGGCATGCCCTTAGAGAGCTCCATGAGGGAACCCCAGGGTGGGTACTCAGCACTCTATTTCTCAGTAGAAGTGATCAGTGTCACAGGTAGGAACTCTTTCCAAGGACCTTTTGGAGAGCAAGGGGAGATGACTGACAGTTCAAGTCTTGAGCGTGTGTCTTTTCACAACAAATAACCTTTTCACTTAACGTTCACCAAACTGTAATGTGTGAGTTGGTATCTGATAACCTGCGAACAACAGACACCTCTCCAAAGTGCCACATGGAAAGATTGACTTTATTTACTGTAAAAAAAGGCAACTCCAGTCCCAACTTCTAGTACCTTCTCCTTGTGGAAGGAGACAGTCCTGCAGGCCGTAAACCTTCTCTAGCAGGCAGAAGTGCTGCAGAGGTGCTGTGAGGATCACAGGAGGACAATGTTGTGGGATGGGGAGCAATGGGTGACAGTGGTGGGTACGTAGTAGCAGTAAGCTTCAGAGAAGTGGTGGCAGTGGCAGTAGTGTTGTAGGGCTGGACAGCAGGTGATGAAGCAGCAGCAGAGCATTGATTTGGTGGTGGCAAATGGCTGGGATGAACTGAAGCCATGGGAAGCACATGTAGGGCCGAAGGTACTATGTAGGTCTTGTATCTAGAAACAAAACTGTGAATGCTTTAGCTGAAATAGGTAACAGACTTCACATATTTCATATCCTTTGAGAAAGAGATGTACTTGCTGATCCTCACAGCCTAGGCTGTGAGCAATGTATAAGCTATCTCCTCACTCTGCTGAAAGAGGCATTTCAGCATTATTGACACCTTGGAACATCAGCAGTTTGTTCTAGTGTTAGTTATTTGGATTTTCTAAGCTGACTTTTAAACTATTATTCTTCCTCAACTCTCACAAAAAAAAAAAAAAAGAAAAAAAAAAAGGAACTGGTTATTTAAACATTTCTTTCTAAATCCATTTTTTTGCCACCCAAGAAGTGTTGCTTGCTTGAGAGCCTCCAATTTGACTTAGTTTCCTACATTTACAGTGCATGAGGAAACACTTCAGTGTTTCTGATGAGAGTCTCTAGAAAAATGAACCTGGCACATTTGCTGCCTGACACCGCCTGGCATACATCCAGCAGCAAGGATACAAAAGCTTTTATCCTAGTGCTTGTAAAAGTAGACCTCAGTCCTATCTCTAACTCCAAATAGACATTGGTATTTACTCGCATGCAGTTATTGGGAAAAATTGGGGTATACATTACAACAGACCTCTGACAAGACCTCCAATGCTGATGTTAATTGAATGTTTTTTCCAGGATATATTTTCAATATTGTTTCTCTCTGGTTGTCCAACTTGAATGCTCCTGAGAATGGGGAGATGACAAGAATTAATGCCTGTTTGCATTAACCCAAACTTTATTGTCACTTAATTAACCATGATTAATGTCAGGAGGCAAAGAAGAAACGTCAAGCTATTTTCAACAGCCCTGTACTGATGAGTTCAGAAAAACAAGTAGTGGCATTGCAATGTTGATTACAATAAAATCCAGCCAAAAGATGCATTGTTTTGAAGGCAAGGTTTATTCTTCAGCCTCTGAAAACATCCTGGTAAATTGCCAGTGACTGTAGCCCCTATAAACTTCACTTAAGAAGCATGAACCAAAAATGCAAACACGCAGCCCAAAATTGAAAACAAAGGAGAAAGTATTACCCAAAATTACTCAATAGTCGTGAATCTGTGTAAACTGTATTTGGGTAATATATTCTTAGTTATCTCAGAAAAAGAGAACAGCCCAGTTTTATACTGGCACTATTCCTTATTAATCTCGCAAGTTTAATACACAGACCTGATCCACTGCCAAAAATAAATCCATAAGTTGATTAAGATACCTGCTAGATCTCGCAAAGTAGACCAAACAGCTGTAGGCTAGTGGGAAGAATAGTAGATGTGGCAGGCCTGGCATTTAACTAAGTTGCTAGAAACATCTAAGCTCTCAAAGAGCTCTTTTTCAAATGTTTGCAAGGGGAAAAAACGAAAGAAATGAGTATCAAATTAAGATTGATATTGTAAGTTTCCTGAGTTCTTCATTGGGAAACCTGGGACTTGGGACAGCGGAGTGAGTTTCCTGGTGGCTGTGTGTGCCAGGTGATGATGTAATCCAAAGAATTAGGATAAAGGGAGTAATTTGAAAATAGACAGAAAACTGATGAATGATTTTCTTCAATGAATATGCCTGTATAATCTTTCTAAATGTTCAAGGGAAGGCATGCACATCTGTTCTTTTGCTAGAAGGGAATGTTTCTTTTTATTGCTCTCCCTATAGTCTGGGAGCTCCATGAAAGATCTCTTACTCTCTTTTCCTCACATACTAGTGGAGGGAAAAAAATGAAGTAAGAATTTCTAAGTAGCAAGCTCTTGAATGGAAGCAGCACAAGGCAATGGTTGCTTATGACTCCTATTTTCTCCTGTTTTCCTATAAGAGGCTTTGCCTTGGTATGGGCTCCTATTCCTGCTTCCTTCTGTGGCAGGGAGGAGACCTTAGCTCACAGCTCCTCACTAGCAAAGGAGGAATGGAAAATATGACAAAATGGAGGAGCCACAAATGAAAAAGGGGAGGGGTAGAGAGCTGGGAAGAGGAAGAATGGAGCATATTGAAGACTGGAAGAAGGACAGCCAGGGACTGGTATAGGGAAAGGTAAAAAAATTATAGGAAAGAGTAAATAAACTCATTAAAACTAAGAAATAAGGACAGAAAAATAGAGTGTAAATAGAAGAAGTTTGAATAAAGGAAATTGGAAATTTGTAGGTATCATTTTCTTGATTTGTGCTTCTATTCTGCATTTAAAATAGTAGATTAATTTAGTGTATATGGAAAATATTTTTTCCTAGCCTGGGTTTTTTTTTTCTTTTTTACCTTGTTTTTCGAGGACTTTCTAGGTGGTCTTGCAGTGCATTGAGAACTGCCTATGCAAAACCAAATTTTGTTTATGGATGTTTTAGCACACACATAGTAGACCTGAATTTTCATTTTAGCATGGAATAGGGAGCAAAAGCACAGAAAAAACTTACCAGGAAGGCTGATCTAGTCCAGACAATGAAACCAGCAGCTTGTGCTCTCCTTTTGTCCTCATTTGGCCAAATTATTTCAGGGAAATTATTCTGCTGAAGACCCATGCTGAGAACAATATCCCTCCTTTATATACATCCTTCGAGGAATTTTCTTGTTTACTCAAGGATTGAAAGCTCTACTTTTAGAAAAGCTTTCCCTGCCTATTCATTTCAATTGGAGTTTTATGCAAGGGAAGAAAAACTTTTTTGTTACAGTTGAAGTGATAGGAAATGGCTGAAGGAATAAAACTGTCATGGGTGACCACTAACTGATGTCACTCCCGTCCAGCATTCAGCAGAGCAATCATTTTAGGGAGAAACAATTTGCAAGTAGTACCATGTTTTCACTGGACTACAGCCTTGATATTTGTAATATCTAGCTATGGTCTTCAGTTGTGAGGTCTAGTGCCCTTGGTGGGTTTTAGTGGAGTCCACTGGGCTAGTTACGTAGGCTTTAAGAGCATTTCAACCTTAGCCACATAATTATAACGTGCTTTGTCATCTGGCCAGCCTGGGAAGAGTAGTTAGTGTGAGTCATGTGAATTAGAACTTGATATTTCATAGTATCATTGGTGGTTTTCAAACAAATTTCTCCCTCTCCCTCTTTCTCTCTCCCTCTTTGAGTACACTGTCAACTGGTTTCTGTTTTCCTAAAGTGAAGGAGATAAAGCAATCTGTCATCCCCCTCTCAGTCCTCAGTCTGCATGTGGAAACCATTGCACAACACAGCAGCAGAGTGTAAAGGTGTCATCTAAGTGTGTGACGTGTCTTTGTGCAATGTCTAAATGCAATAGACAGACATTTTATTGCTTACTCAGCATTTATTTAACTATTTCTAAAATTATATCCTTGGTCAAATGACTTCTGATTTAATAGCAGGAATGATCTTATAAAATTTTGAACCCTCATTCTAAATAATTATGCTGCTGTAAACATGTCCTTTGTCCAATAAAAAAGCTAAGTGAAATGTTGTGCATGCAAGAGTCTGGAATAACAAAATAGGACATTTAAAATTTAGCTTCAGCTAACAAATACAAATATTTCTATCAGTAATTTTAATCTGCAGAGCAACACTTTGTCCTCAAAGGTTTTCATAGCCTCATTTTTCTTTCCAAAATAAAGCAAATGCTGTTCTCAAGAAACCCAGACCCATCCGGCCAGTCAGATGCATGACTGACCAATACAGAAACAGGCTGGATGTAATTCAGGAATAACAAACATAGTGAAAAATAAAGTGTAGTGGCTAGCTCTACATTATAATGTGTCGGCATCTAAACCTACCCAAAATGTGACATGCTGAATGGGAGAAAAACAAAGATTTTCTTCTCCACCTTCCATACATCCATATGTGAACCAGAGAAACAAAGGTGGAACACCTCCTCTGGGATCTCTAGAGTATTTTTTAGTCTACTGTCAAGGCAGAGCCTGTTGTGAAGGTTCCCAAGGCAGTTATTATGAAGGATAGGAACAACAGTTGTGGACAGGCGTTGAGTTGACCACTGGTTGAAAACATAGATATCTAAATATGAAAGATGAGACCACATATCAGTAACTGGGCAAAGCAATCCTTTGATGCAGTGTAGTATACTTTTTTTCTGTGGCAATTAAATTTAGATTTTTTTGTACCACTTTATCTTAAAGTGACTGCAAGTTTATCTAAAACTTAATTTATGGTATTCCTGGGCTGAGATAATCAACTAGGTGTGGAATAAGGCCCAACATTTGTTTTTTTCCCAGCTACAAGTTATATAATATCAACAGTGCTTTTAATAATATTTGATAATTATTCAAGTATTTGGTTTCCAGATGTTTGTGCAAATGTGCTGCGTTTGCAAACATAATTTTTGTCATAGATACTTCTGTAAAGTTTGGTACATACATGCCACATTTCAGTTCACAGTTATTTCTGGGTGCCTATTCAAACCTTGATTAGATTACTTTAATGCCCTGTGTTTTGCCTCTGTAATGTTAATGTATAATACATAGAATATTATGGCAGTTTAACCATTCTATCTTGATCATTTTTTACTGTGTGCCCATACTCACTGTTCCCTTCTTGCGTGTGAAAGAAGCTTACTTGTGCATCACTAACGATGAACTATTTTTAGAGAGGGAGGTAAAAGAAGACATCATTGCAGAAACTGGAAGAAGAAAGACAACAGGCAAAATTTCATTTTTACATATTAATAATGTTCTATTTTAGTCATTAATATTTGTTTCTAATGACATATAAGTTGTTGTTCATGTTCTTCTTCAGAAAAAGTTCCTCACAGGCAGTAGGTTGGGGAACATGACTTTGTTCCAAGAAATCTTGACACCATAGCACGAAACATTCTTGCAGCCATGTATGATCATTAATACGGCCTTTGTTTGGCATCCATGTGCAAATACTGGATGTTATTTGTTCTTCACCACTTACAAATGGCCAGATCCTCAAAGAGACTTAATCACCTTAAAATCAGATGGCTAGATTCTGACGCAGAATCAAAAATTCCGTATGTACCTGTGTTATCTCTGTGGTGCATGGGGAAAAATAGACACCCCAGAAAGGAATTTGAGATAACCAGTAGAGCAAGCAAGGAGCTATTTAAATTAAGCACATCTATGTTCTGAATTACCAGAGAGAATAGTGTGCTGGCCAAAGCACCATGACAGCACAAACTGCATTTGGCATCTGCTGAGATATAAAGCAACATTTTTGCAGATCTCCCCTCTCCCTCCCCTCTCCCTCTCCTCTCCTCTCTCCTCTCCGTGCAAACTTTTCCAGTTTCTTGGGAAAATGCCCTGTAGCAAATACAACAATCAGCAGTGGGACAGGAAAAGAGAGTGAATGTGCTGTAGATGAATACACCACCATGTGAGATGTGCTCTAGTATTTTCCTTCCTAGGCCTCTGCTGTCCCTAGGAAGAAGAAATGCCTCTGCAGCGGGAAAAAAATATGGCTAGCTAGCTAGAATCAATCAGCAGGAAAATACCTAATATGTACAGCCACTAACTCCCTCTTCCAGGTAGGCATCACGTACCGTTATTCCTCCTTTCCTAGTCACTACTTTAGTGATGAGAAAATGAGAGGCTCACTCAAATTTGTCCTCCCAGCTCATACCTGTATGGCTCAGGTTCTTAAAGGGTGCCCTAGTCCCCTGTCCGCCAGCTGTTCTAGGATCCGGATGGGATCTCTCCTCCTATTTAAGCTGAAAACAATGTCAGACAAATCACATCCTCACTGGAACAAAAAGAGGGATTCTCTCTGTCTTCTGCTGATTAAAACACTCACTTGGATAATTGTATTTTATTCAAGCAGTCCTGGGAAAAACTAAAAATCCAAGGCATCTGAAGAGCTCTCGCACCTACAGGGGTATGATGAGGTTTGGTACTGCAGCTTTGCACCTGTGCTTATAACTCATACTATGCATTTGTGTGCTTCTTACTGGTGTGTGGCCACCTTAGCAGGAGCCTTTCACCATTTCATCAGGACCAAGGGAAACCTCTTTCACCAGAGACCCAGTCCTACATTGGTGGAAACAGTAGCTTTTACCCATGTTCATAAGGAGACATGAAGAGCCAAAGTGTTTGTACGTGGCATTTCATGGGCCATAACTGTGCTGGAAGCGTACTGGGGAGCTGGCCAGGTGATCCCAGGAAAGGAGGGAGAAGTTATAAACCCTTGAGGGTTTGTGATTACTGAAACACAACTGCAATACAAAGTATGGGCCAAATGCCAAGCATAATAAGAGGTATTGCTGCCTGCAGGGCTTATCTTAGATGTTTAACCCAGATCCTGAAGATTTTTTTCAATTCTGATTCCTATTTTTTTCTTAGATCAAAATTCCTTAAATGGAAATCAGTCAACTGGATTTAATGTGAGTGAATGCAATTAATACACTTGTTCCTTTGACTGTACGAATACTATTTTTTTCTGCTTCATGGTCTACTCTGCATAGCTTCCCACAACTTCTTTGGTTCTGATTCAGACTGTGCCTTTATCAAATTTGCCTGCCATATAAAAATGTGGCTTTTTTTCTGGGCATCATCCAAAGGCCGCTGAAATCGATGGGTTCACAAAAGGTTCAGAGCCAATTATCCCTGCCACTACTTCCAGCCGTGTTCTTTTCATGTAGCATGTTCTGCTTTTATAGTGCTGTTCTCTTTTGCCAATACTAAAACAAAACCTCCATCACAGTGCAGCACAATGTATTTAATATGCAGATTTTGATTTCCTTTTTTTAGTAATGGGTTTTTTCATAGTCTTCCTTATCTTGCTGGGATGGTATGTGAATCCAGTGAGTCTAATGATAAATTGCTGAGCACAAATGGAACTTTAGTTCTCTATGTCAATGAGTAATGTTTTGCTGCTTAAATAAATATTACTGTGAAATGTATCCTTGATTTACTGAGTCTGTACTAAAATAGATGAGTAACATTATTCTGACAGCATAAAAAAAACGGTCAATCCATTCTCCTATATGGCATGTGGGAAACTGGCATTCTGAGTGGATATTTAAGAATGTTTGTTTCATCCTCACCACTAGACTCCATTTTTTTTTGAAACAGAATTGTAAAAACATTGATTTAACTTTGTTAAATCTGTAAAGTGAATTCTCCCATGCAATTTTTTTTCACCTCTTTATTCATTGCATCTAAGCCTAAGAACATGATCTGCTGAAAGTCTCGTTTTGGGTTGCTGTTAAAGTTCCCTATTAATCTTTGCACTCTTCAGCTCCCATCTGTTACAAGCCATCATTCAAAAAGTTCTAAACTCAATAAATTAAATAAATGAACTTTATTTATTAAATAATAAATTCCCTCTGCTCCATTTGAAGGGAAGAGGCCAAACAAGCCCATCTCCTGAATAGCCCTTCAGGCTTCTCTACATTACCGATGTTCCACAACAGTTTATGGGGCACAGTGGGACAAAGAAAGGGTAGCTTTGTACGTTACAACACCAGGCAGATACCCAGGGTGATGCCAGTGTCATTGGCTGCTGTGAGCAAGATCAGTGGCCAGCAACAGCAAGTGTCCATCAGAGGACGTCCAAAAGCCTGACTGTGCCCAGAGACCTGAGATCTCCCCATGCTGAACCTGGGTTTGCCTGTAGATCCTTGGGCTCCCACTAAACTCTTTCCCTTTTAAACAAACAAAAATACCACCAGTTCAAAGCTGTGGCATTTTAAAAACATTTTCATCCTTTCTCTGTAGACAAGAAGGCTATAAACCCCCAAACATTTTAATCTGCTTACTAGCCTTTAATTACACTGACTGCCAATAGGTTCTATTACTAGTCCAAAGAAAATACTGTCTGTTGTTTATATTTTTTTTAACTGTGATTGATGAAGCATATTTGTGTAACATTAGGTCATATTTGTCAGAGTTTAACTTTTTAGTTGGCAACTACACCGTTAATTAGCAATATTGCTGATAACCTCTATTTTATATAACCAGCAAGCTGTTTTTCCGTACAAGCTGGCAGTGGAAAACAAGAAAAGGGTATTTCCATGGTGCCACAAGTCTGGAGTAGGAATAATCAGAGAAATACACACCACAATGTTCTCTGGGATTACTATCTGTAAAATGTGCCTTATTTCTTGACAGGCATTATTTTCTTAGGTGTTCTTATTGTGGATTCCTTTCTTTTCAGTCTTATAGTATATTCCTTTTAACGTTATGTCTCTGTTTTGTATGCTTTCTGAGTCCGCTGTTGGGCCAGTAGAATATTCCTGAGGCTGCACATTTCCTGTTGTAATACCCCGTTTTCAGCTTCACACAATTCTTCCAAACTTTCTTCAGTTGGAATGAAATTTTCCATCTAACTTTTTTTTTTCCCAAATAATATTTCAGTTAAAGCTGTACTGACAGTTTTGAGCATGAGATATGAGACAAAGAATATATTTCTACCTGTCTCAAAACTGCAGTATCTTTTATTTTAAATGTGGTAGGGTCTTCTGACACTTGGAGCTGGGATATGAAGTTTCACAAAAAGATAAACCTTACAGCAGGAACTTATCTTTTATTGTCACTATGAAAATTCACCTCTGGCCAAGTGACATTCCTTTGAAATACCATCATTCAAAAACTCTCAGTGGAAACTAGTTGGAGTTCACCAATTAAAGTCTCCAGAGATGGGACTTCTCCCTGTCCAAGCTCCCAGAGCACACCCAAGGACCTCGCAGCCCTAGACGTGCATACGCTGTTCAACTTGACATTAGTCATTCTGCATGGCATTTTCAAATCTGAAACATGGGAAAAATACAAAGTCCGTGTTTCAGAGGAGCTTTGTGAAGCTAGATCATGAATGACGGTGAAGCACGTACATGCTGCAGGGAAAGGCATTGTAAAGAGCTCTTGAGGATGTGAATAATCCTACTTTTACAGCACAGCTTCATCAGTGGAGAAGAAAGACAGCTTGGGCCATGCACTGAACAATGGAGAGAAAATAAAATCGTGTGTTGTTACTCATTAATTGAGTACAGTCAGGTTTTTGCACTGAAAAAGGACATGTGGGAAGGAATAAAGGACATGAGCATGTGATGAAAGGTGGCATCCTAGGGCACACGCACTGCCTTGTTGCTTAAAAGTTGTGTGGGTGTTAGGTCATATGTTTTCTAACTCCTGAGCTCTTAATAATGGTCTTTAACCTAATCTCTGTTACTATCTCGCAACTGATAGGTGAAGAAGAATGTCTTTGTAGTTAAAGTGCTGACCTGGGACCTGGGGACAGCAGGCTCCTTCCTGGGATTCTACCACATAGGGTTTTTTTAGTAACTAAATCTATAAAATTAGTATAATTTTTAAAAATGCAGTTTATTTGTCCATTGTCTATCACATCTATTTGATGTTTTCCTTTTCAAAACTTTTTGGGAAGTTCTTTTCTCTTATTCAGTTTTTGGGAGTCTCAGCTGAGGCCTCTAGTTGTCATTTTAAGAGAAATAATGACCTAGTGATCTCTCTTCAAAGCTCAGTGAAACTAAACAAAGCTTTTCAAGTGAATACAGTGGCATTTGTGATGGCTGTGGGAGCTTCTCTCTGAGCAAACTCCAAAGCACTGCATCTCTGCTCAACAGAGCTAAAAACAGGTGAAGGCAAGAAGCTGGTCTTGTTATCTTGACATAAATTTGAAGAAAACTAGACATGCAGTCATCAGTGGGTTGATTAGATCTCCCAAGAGGCAAAATACATTCAGGACATTTGCAAGGAGCTGCCAGGTCCGGCTGTGAACCCTCGGGAACCTGCATTCCCGGGCGTGAGAGACAGGCAAGGTAGCAGGTGGGACATGGTAGGACATGCAAATGGCAGCAGGGGCCTAGGTTTAGGCAGCTGGATTGGGTTCTGTGCTTCTAAGGTAGGACTGAAAGCATTTAATATGGATTGTTTTGTGCATTTCCAATGTAACATTTACCAATGCAGTGCTCTCGTTGCATTTTACCTACAAATGTAAAAAAAATTGTAAGAAATCATTAAAAGAAATGACTAGGCAGTACTTACTGTCTGTTAATGTAGCTTTGTATATTCTTCAAGGATTGTGCATAATTTTAATAGCAGAAAGATATGCTCAATTCCTGGGACATATTCATCTCAATATGAAATGCTTTTTAGGAGGATTAAAAATACCTAGTCCTTCTCAACTGCTCCAAGTGAACATTGCAAAGTAATGGGCTTATTTCCCCAGGTTTAAGGAATGAACACAGTACCACACTAATGTAGAGTCTGCTCTGGCTCTATGGTATAATAGTAAATGTAGCCTTAAAACTTTGTCTCAGGGTGTAACTCTTTGTACAGGTGCAAAACTCCTTTGGAGGTGAAAAACCATTAGAAAACTACTGCAGTTCTAGAGGAAAATGGTTTATTATACCTTTTAAACTTAATGTTGTAGACCTAAATGAAGTAAAAGTTTTTCCCAGGTTAATGAGTATTTCTCTAACGTTCGCTAACAGCCTCCCTCCAAATCCCAACTTCAGCAGTTCTAGTTGTACGAGTGGAAAGCAGAACAAGAGTGTGAACAAGGCAAAAATGGTTATGCAGGGATCCATATGACACTGTCTGACTTCAAGCAAAATTCCCCAGTAATTTCAGCTTGTGCTTAGAAATCAGACCTGTGACAGATACAGCAGAAAGGCTTTCTTGTAACTCGCAGCACAGCGGTTACTTTGGAGAATGTACCCAAAAGCAATGGTATTAAATCACTGAGCAAAGGAAGGGAGCTGTGTTTTGATTAGGCACACAGCCTCCCTCTGACAGATTTCAAGATCTGCAGTCTAGCAGATGGCACCGTAACAAACACAACTGTATTTCTCTTAGGTTGCCTGAGGAACTCTGTGCCCTTCTTTTTGGCTGCATGACATTTTCATGAACTACTATTTATTTTCTTTGTCTCAGGTTTTTGCTTAACTCCTCTCACAAGCGGTTCTTTATTCTTCCTCAGGTGTGCTGTTTGTTTGTGCAGGAAGCCACCACTGGCTTTCCTGGCAAGGCAGAGGTGGAGCAGGCTGTGGCTGGGGTCACAGGCACCAGGTTATGCTGAGGTGTGTGGCAAGGTCACCACTGCCCAGGACGGAGCTCCTGGGTTGACCTCCTCCTGCCCAACCTCGGGCATTTCAGTGCACTCTGACAGCAGCGCCAGCCCATTCAGCGTGATGGGGGAATTGCCTGTGAATGGCTGATTCTCTGGATTTTGTTAAATATTCTTTGAATGGTAAGAGAAAATTTTTTGGATCAACACAGGGGAGAATGCCATCGCCATCTCTCACCGTTTTGATTTTATTTTTTTTAGCGACTAATACACATGTTTAAGATTCGGTTGGTGCCAAGGAGGCCTTTGATTGATTCCTACAAATGGTAGAGAAGATGTAACTGGGGTGACAGCCTTTAAAAAGCAGTAGACCTTTTCCAAATTGTAGAGAGGGTGGAAGTGCCAAAATGTGCCTATAGCAAGGAAAGCTGATAGATGCAAAGCTTTTCCATGATCTAGAATATAAGCAAAAAGGCAAGTTCAGCCTGAGGTTCCAGTACAGAGGAATCTACTTCCAAGTAAATAATGCCATTATTTTTATAGCAAAAGTATTGTTTTATTACAATTTTATTGTAAACATGCACTTGAAATAAATAAACCAATTTGAAACAGGTGGCTTTTTCAGGAGGTATACAATACAGAAACGAGAATGATTCCTAGGAAGAGAGAAGCAGATAAACAGCCAGTCTTGGTGTATCTGTCACATATGCTATAAAAACGTTGCCTTGCACAGCAGTCACAGCAGTGCTGTGAGTTGCAGGATGAAGAAACATTAGGTCATATCTTATCCTCAAATTTTAGTACACAGTTCAGCACTGATGACAGGAGCTCTCTTTTTCTTAAATAGATAAGCCAATAAAAATGTATGTCCCCTGTTTTTCATAGACTACATATTGCAGCACCAATGGAGTGTAATTCATTGGTAAGAAGAAAAAGTCTCTGGTGAGAAAAATTCCCCCACTGCTCCATCTGGGAAAGAGCAGCAGGAAGATGATGCTGGATACGCAGAGGTACGGTCCTTCTGACTTCAGCACAAGCTGGCTCACGCCTCTGTGTCAGACCATTTTCTGCCATGACTTGATGGTGCTGAGACACCTCTCGTAAGCCCTTCTGAGGGCTTCTCACCCTGTAATCCTCCACACACAGCTCCTCCTTCTGCACACCCTTTCTGCTTTATGCAAGTAGCTTTTGTCGGAGCAAAGGGGGCAGAAATGAGGAGGTATGCCAGCATATAGCAGCATGTCTTTCGTCTTTTGGGACACAGCCTTGTCAGGGGGCAGTGGGGAGGTGTGCCATGCCAGAAGAGCCCCCAGAGGGACTACATTTTTGGGGAGAGATCATGCCTCTGCGCTTCCTCGGTGTGAAGGGGGGGTCATATACGTTCCCTTTCCCTTGATCCTGGAGGCCTGCCTGCGATGCACAGCTGATTTTCCACTTGCAGGTCTGCCCCATTGGCATGCAGAGGCAGCTGCCCTGAGCCTGCGAAGGCTTCTGTCAGGGAGGGCACAAAGGGCTCTTTTTCCATCCACCTCCACCCAAAGGGCAGGAGCACGTCGGGCTGGTGTTTCTGAATGCCTCATTGAGATCCTGTTTTAAATCTCCTAGAAACTAAGAAGCCCAGACTTGCTCCCAAAAAAATCAATGGCAAATCCCTACAGATGATAAAAGGGAAAAGCACAGCCCCTAAGCAGGTGTCCATTTTAATTTCCCAAACGAAACGAAAGGTGCAAACTGCGTTTGACAGTTTTTCAACTAAAACTAATACTCACTTCAGCTTATGTCTGAATTATTTAAAATGTGATAACATTCCTTTGCTCTATTGTATTCAGACATTCAGGATCCCTGCAAAATATTTATTTTGGATAGTCCCTATAGCCAATTCCTCCTTTTATCAATAGAACAATATTTATGGAGGTCAGGCTGCCAACTTTGCCAGACAGACGCCCTTTGCATTCAAAAGAAAACATGATTCATCGGAGGATCAGGATTTCAGCTTCAAATTAAACTTTTCTTTGATAGGATGAAAGATACAAGTCAATAAAGGAAAATTCTTGATAGCTGGAAAGGAATGTCTTCTTTGAGACCGCCAATATTTAGTTCTGATCACTAATATATTAAGTGATGGAAGAGATTTTTTTTCCTTTATCTAATTAGATGCCAGTGGCAATGTTTAAAAGAAATTGAAAGATAGCTAAAACAAATTGTCATGTGTAAAGGCTTATTTTTGTTATCTCTTTGAGACCATGAATACCTTGTAATGTACTTGTGCAGCACACTGGACAAAAGCGCTCTGACCCAAATCTAGGGTTCTCTAGGTAATATACATAATTAGCATTAAGCATAGTAAGAACAATAACAACAACAACAAAAGCAGAGATAAACTTATAAACTTGTGGCTTGTTATCTTTCAGTGCACAAGCCTATCACACATATGAAAATAGACTTACTCTAAAAGCCACAGTGCCCAACACAGTAGGAAAAATAAGCTCTATGCTGCGCTCAAAAATCAAATGATTCAGTGATCCTCATTTTTCAGAGCTTTTACTCCTGGTCTTTACTGCAGATATCCCACAATGTTATTTCTTGTCTCTCTCTAAGTAGTACCATCAAAAATAAGTAATATATTTTTCATCATGTACCCTTTTAATGATAATTAAATATTACAACCCTACCTTTCAACTAATTGCAATGGCCTTGTTATTTTTGGTTTTGCCTGACTATGATTTCAAACTAATGATCATTAGTAACAATAATAGTTCTCTACCCTTTTATCATGCCTTAGATCTGTGGGACTGTATGGTAAGCATTACTACGTGCATTACACCAGTACTTACACTGAGTCACAGAGGTTAATTAACTTATTAAAGATCTCTAAGCACGTCAGCGGGGCAGAATCAGGAATAACGACAGCCAGCCCTGAGCTCTGCTCTCCCTGGTCTCCATGCTCCAACAGCTCTTCTAAAAGGTTAGCCAGACTTTGCAAAATGCCATTAATCACTAAAAGCTGGACTTCTTCAGGAGAGGATTGTTTATGTGGGAAGGGAAAGAGGGAGTCATTTCATTGCTAAAAGGAAGCCGAAAGTGGGACTAATGGAAAGAAAAGCTCCTACTTGTCTGAATCACACTGCTTGAAGGCAGAGGGTGTTGCAGAGGGTTGGTAGTGTTTTTTAAGGAATCTCGGGATATCACATTCGCAAAACCAACCTGAAGAGTGATGTACTGAAATTCAAAGTTCACAAACAGTACAAAATCAGATCCAATGAAATTTTACTTATCTCATTATGTCCTCTATGGAGAATCTGGGAACTAGGGTAGCTCTTAATATGCAGGCTGCCAAAAGACCATGGTCGTCTAACTTTTCCCTCAGAGGAGATTGCCACTTTTGAACCTCGTCCTAGTCAGCAGTGAATGACTGCTTGCTCAGACACATAGCCAGATAGATTCAGATGTCGTAGAGATCAAGAAAACTTAGAAACTGTAAAGTTTGATTACTACAGAAGAAGGTATTTTCCGTGTCTCTCCTCTTCCCTACCACCATATTGCTTTATTTCAACATGAGAGCCTTTGACAGAAGCTGTTAATGCTGCTGCTTCAGATTCTCATGGGATGGAGACTGACATCAGTGAATTTAAATTGGCATTTTATGCTGATGTTGTATTAATATGTATGATCTAGCAGGGACTTCAGCTGTTATTACAGTTCGAATCATTACTAATTTTGGCAAATTTTCTGGCTTTAAAATGAGCTGTAATAAATTTGAAGCCATGCCTCTGCACAGACCAGATAACACACTTGCCATCTAGATTTTCCCATTTAAGCTGAAATGCTAAATTCTCCCAAACCTCAGCTTACGTATCCCCTGTCTCTATTTAAAAGAGAAAACCCTGATAGCAAAATATCAAATTAATATAAAACATTTTGCTGTGCCTTGATCCGTTTTAAAACGTAACCAAGGGCCAAATCCAGCTTATCTCACTTAGGTAGGGAGCCTCTTAGAAGTTAATAGTAGACTCTTATACTAAATTATATGTTATTGATCTGAATCTTCTGTGATACAAGCAGAACCTGATGCAGCTATAATACAGCTAGAGGGTGAAGGGAGGCAACGCCATGAAATACGTCTGAGTGGGCTGAACAGAACAATACTAATAGATATGAAGAAGGAGCACATTCATCCTTCCTAAAAGCACACCTGATTTTGATGACTTTTATCTCCTGTTGATGTCACTGAAGCATCTGGCTGCTCAGCATTTCTAAAACTCGGGCTTCTTTCTTAAAACCACGTATAGGTTAAAAAAATGGTGATGAGGTAATACAGCAGGTAGGAGCTGTATTAGCACTTTGACAAAACACCCCATAACAAGACTATCAGGCTGTACATGTCAATCCTCAGTGCAGGAGTAGGTAGTCATTAGAAAGTTGCGTTAGTAGAACAGAATTAATGTTCATGAATCCGTGATGATAGGCAGCTTAGGAACAATGTAGATTTAACTTGTCCAAATACGCTTTAATGGTGTCATCTCTGATCTTTCTGGTCTGAGTCTCTCAGAAAAAGATGAGTAGAAATTGTTGGTCAAATTTAAAATATATTAAAAAAAAAAGCTTTCAAGCATCAGAAAGTTAATTCTTTCTCTCTTCCATTTTTGGCCTCATTAGGATGAGAACAATTAGAACATGAAGCAGAAAATTGCTAATTCAGCACTCCTGAAATTTCCAGGAAAAAAAAAGAGACCAACATCTCTTGTGAACATCCTCCCAGGAGATATTCAGTTAAACTGCACTCCCTCAAGTATGAAGATAAACAGCCACAGTTATCTTTACTGTGGCTTTACCTGTACAGATTTTTCAGTTGTATTAAACCTGCTTCTTAGTTGGGTCTCCTGAGAAAAGGAGACATGGTGTCAGCCTTCACTATGTGTGTGCATGCCTGTTTGGGTCCCCTCCTTAATTGCATTTGAACTCCTTGTTTCTATCAACCAAATCTGGCAAGTGTGCAGGAGACAGAAAGATCCTAGAAGTTTAATAAAACCTGGCAAATTGCTGGAAGAGAAACCCCTTCCCCTGGCTCTCCCCACTGTGAAGGACACTGCAATGTGAATCCTAACATTACTGGACATCAGAAAACCCAGCCACCATCCATAATTCCCAGGAAAACTGTGTTCATTAGTTCTGCCAAGGTCCTATAGCCAACGTGGTTACGTCCTCCACCAACAAGGGTACCACCTCTCTTTCCTCTGAGAGCCCCCAAGCAGAATGGCTGCAGGCTCCTGGGTGGCCCTTTGCCCACCTCAGGATGTGAGGGAAGGGGACAGGAATTGTGGAGGCATCAATCATGGAGCCTGATTCCAGCTCCCTGCAGCCTTTTTAGTGCCGTCCCCTTGCAGGTGTTACCCAAAATACTGTAAAAGACACTGTCTCACAGCAGAGGTCACAGTTTCCAGCCTTGCCGAGGGCAGGCAGGGAGCATTTGTCTGAAATAACAGTGAATCCCATTCACCTACAAGAAAAAAAATCATGAACTGGAGCATGTTCTGTCTGCTTTTAGTGGGGCTGGTGAATGAGAGAGGCTGATTGATAGAAAGAAAAATGCCCTAAATGTGTTTTTAGAACAACTGGTTAAGGTGATCCTCCACACAAGACAAGTGAAATAAATCCTAATTGTAAGTAAAATAAAATACAAGCCATTCAGATGGTTTAAGTTTACTTGTGAAATAAGCAATTGTATGTATTTTAATTCAGACTCACTAATACAAAATTTATGAAAGTGTAGCTTTAGGAAAATAGGACTCAGAGGAAAAATAAGGCTAAACAGATCAAGGGCTAGAAAAATTAAAAAATCCAAAAGCATACTTTCTCACTGCTTATAATATTTGTTTCTATATTATGCTGGTATTTTTAAAGATCTACTACCGTAAATAGTTACTCCATATTATTTCTACTGACAAATGCAATCACCAGACATTAATGTTCTAAGTCTCTAATGGAGGACATGAGGTATATCTAGGAATGATGTTTGCTAGAGCACTAAAATACTCATTATATGAGGAAATATTTCTTTTTTAACAGTGCATTATTTGTGTTAACATAAGCTAGATCTCAAAGGGACTGGTCTGGGGGGTCAATTAAATATTTGGAGTGAGTCTTGCAGCTTTTATATGTGAGGAACACTGACAAAGTGTTCCTCGGCCATTTCTGTTTAACCTGCTTTGCACATGGAGACAACAGGCACGGGGGTTGAAGAGGACACTCCAAAGTACATAAATGACAGTAAGTGTAACAAACAAGTAGATGACATGAAAGAAGCAGAAGCATATTCTTACATGCTCATCTTAAGCCCCATATGAACACTAAGATATTAATTTTTCCTTCCCTTTTGTGTTTATTGCTTCCATATTTCCAATTTGTTTTTTTGTTCTGCATCTGGTAGGAGGCTAATGACACTGAAACAGTGCATGGCTTCCTGTATTCCCATGCACTGACTGTAATTACATTTTAGCTACCATTTTAAAATGTCTTGTTTTCTTTGACTTACCAATAGCTTTTTCCAGTCTGTGTCATGTTAAAATGTGTAAAGTAATCAGAATTCTCTGCACACATTTCTCAGGCTGCTCACCTGGCTTAGAGTAAGGCCAGCCACATTCTAGTAGCAATGATATTTAAATTTAATTTCAAAGGCTTAAATTCATGGATTTACATAAGACTTCTGAAAATCCTACCACAAAATTCCCACATTTTTTTCTTTTTAGTTTGCCATATTTCACTTTGAGCTTTTCATATATGTTTTTGAATAGGGTTTTCTTTTCTCCCTTATCAGTAGATGTGCAAGCTAATACTATAAAATGTATCGGTAAAGGCAGTTTTCTAAACGCCGTGAGATATAACCCTGGCAAGAAACATGCAAAAGCCAGAATGGTGGCAATATCCTGAAGTATTTCTGCTAATCTGAACAGCTATCAAAGCCTTCACTGAGATCTGCTGAGGTTAGAAACTGAGCTTCTGCTTCTAGCTCAGCATCTTACCATGTACCTGATTTTATCGATAATTGGCAAGGTGTCTGATTTTCTAGCTCTGATTTTTAAGATATTTTACTGCTTGAAAAGGAAGCCCTAGGAACTGTCACTGTGTGTTTGCTGGTTGATCAGGTACTGCAAGGGCAAGCGGATTTAACCCTGCTCTGGAGGTACCGTTGCCAGGAGTGAGAAGATGCTCCCTTTCTGAACTAGTTTTGGCTCCATTGTCTCATTTGAGCCTGGCACCACTGAGTGGCTTTACTTGGTGACAGAAACTGCTGAGGTTTCACAACATGATAAATCATCCCCTTAGATTTTTTTCCTAGAACTAATGGATGCCTAAATAGATAGAAAGCTGTTGGCATCTGCATACCCTTAGGGAGCAGCTCTGCACCAAGAGAAGGTGTCTGCAGCAGGTGAGTGCATCGTGAATTGGCTTTGCAAGGACAAATTTAGAAACTAGGACATCTGCAGCTTACAACAGTTGGGTTGGGAAAGGGAAATGAGATAGACACACCCTAGGCAAGGCCTTGTTCCCATGTTCATTACGTGTATCGCCACTGCAAGAGCCCTCTGCTCAGGCTGCAGCTGGACCTAGAGTTCTGGCTGTGGTGTGAAAGGCTGCACGGGTAGCACGGGGCAGGGATGTGGCAGCCAGCACAGCGATGGGAGCTCGCAGCCAGGCAGCCCAGCGAGGATCCAGCTGGATACTGGAATGTGATACAAGCCTGACAAGTGTGAGAGGTGAACACACCAGCAGACCTGCTTTTTCTTAGCCTGGGTGTCACTTCTTCTCCCTCTTTCTTTCTTGCCATGTTAAAATGTAGCTTTCTTTTAACACTGAATAAGAAAATAAAAAAAAAAGGGGGGGGGAGAAAGGAGAATTAATTAAAAACACCCTAGAACAAGTGCATCAGTCTTTTCTGTCCTATGGGTCAAACTTATTGGTGAAGGCCAGGTGTATCACACAGACCTGAGCTTCCAGTTTAGGAGAAGGCCTTGCCTTGTCAATAGTCTCCTAAAGATAAAGACAGCCCCAGTTCCCTGCTCCAACACACACTTCCAGTTTACGTGAGCCATTTTGACCAAGAACCCAAAGAATTTTAGTTATCTACCTCCTCATCTGTAAAATAGGGATAACAGCACTTTCCTCCCTCACAATTGTTTACTGCTAAAATATCCAGTTAAGAAGATGTGGAAAAGCCACCTGTCAGTGTTCATATCTACCTATAGACTTTGTACCACACAACTCTTAGTAGAAATGTACTAGAATATGTCAATATCTATTTACGTATACTAGACATGTAGTAGTATGAGAAACAACTGTTCAGGTGCTGGAGGTGTCTGAAGTTGAAGGCGTCCTTAGTTTCCAACAGTTAAGCTCCCAAAAGGCTTAACAGCCACTCTCGGAACAATTTGGCTTTTATAGCACTGGACAGCTTGCCTCTTGGATCATGCACGATCTCACCGCTCCTTTTCCTCCTTCTCCCTCTGCCAGGTACGGAGCTCAGGGGGTGACCTCAGAGGACACCTCCCAGGTCAGGCTTCACAGCAGGTAGTGGGAGATGCTTTGACCCACCTCTTCTGTTGGAAGGTGCAGCCTTTTCTTTTGACTGGCCTAAGGACTGGTGCCTTAATGCAGCAACTTTGTTAGTGACAGGCATTGTATGGGGACCTCAATCGAGTGCCGTGAATTCTGCTGGGCAGCAAGTGAAGTGAAAAGTGAAAAGTAGTTATAGAACTTGCTTAAGGCCATTGGGTGGATGAAAGAGGCAGGTCCAAAATCCAGACCTCCCACTTACTGCTTTTTATGATTTGTTCTCATTTTTCTAGTGGTCGAAGATGATTGTTGACACACTTGATGTCAAGCCTAATTAAACAGAGACCATATAGTGTCTTTGTGCCAATGAACAATATAGATCAGAAATGTTTTCCCTGTGTAAAGGTCTTCACCGAATGTCTGCTGTTTTTTGGAAGTTTCTTTCCTTAATTGATGAACACAAATACTTGTTCAGATTTCAGCAACTAACTGTGGGCTTTCAGACTTGTTTCTGCCCTCCCATATTAGGGACACTTCCTCAAACTCTCTTAACATGCTGTAATGATAAACTGCGGGGAAGAAGTGAAAAGTAAAGGAAAAAGAAAAAAACCTTTTGAGGTGATTCGCTACAATGAAACATGAGTTATATGGACTAACTTTGTGCTTATAATCTTTTCTTTGCCAAAGTGCAATGGCATTCATTCTTTCCAGACTTCTAATGATAACAGGTTTTAATAGCAAACGCCGAGGTCTAAATTCTGCTCTCAGAGTAAAGCTGCTGAGTCCTTCTGGCTCTAAACTAGTTACAGGGTTTTATTACTGTGACGGGGACAAGAATCTTCCTTTGAAATCCTACAGATGAATAATAGGGCAAAACGATTATGAAAATGAGGGGACACACACACAAACACATGCTTTATTCCCACATATGAGAATTGAAAGTTCATCAGATTTTCCTCATTGACTTCAGTGGAGCCAGGAGCTTTCCAGTTACCCCCAGGATTTCAGAGCAGTAATTCTTATCTTGGGATTCTTTCATCAGGAGATTTGGGACAGCTGTATAGTTCATACTTTAAACAGCAGATCCTCTTAGGCAAGAACTAGAGGCAGAAATAACCCTTGATTTTATACTTGAAATAGCTCTTCCTCCCATCTCTGGTGCCCAGGAGCAGCAGGCTTTCTGTGCTGATAAGGAACTCCACAGCAGCAGTTACTCTCACCAAATCCTTTCTCAAAGCGTGCATGTATGTGTGTGTGTGTCTATGTACACGTGACTAAGAAAGCAAGTGCTTTCCTATTTCAAGTAACTTTTGCTGCTTTGACAGGTAGAGCAAAAGGGAAAATAGTGGAAGCTGTTGATACGAACTGTCCTGGAGAGAAGCCACTGCACGACATTTATTTTATCTACGGCTGGGTGCAGTCCCGGTGTGAGTGGTGGAGCTGTACACAGCTTTTGCAGCCATGGGCAATGTTTCTGAGGGCACTGCTATCCCTGTGCTCCTCAGCCTTTCCCCGTCTCACTAAATCTGCATTTCCCTCTTTAACCGTCGCAGAGAAGCCATGACTGGAGAGGCTGTATGAAAACCCAGAGCTGCAAGTCCTGACACCTTGGATGAGCAAAGAAAGTTATAATTATGTTGTCTCTTTAAGCACAGTTTAGGAAAGTAGAAGGATTGTGTTTTTCATTTCCTGATTATGTTGGAACTCATAGGACTAATTGTAGGAATAATCCCCCGTCAGCACATCAGTAATGTTTGTATGCATTTATCCCTGTGTGACCATTTCCGTGGAGGTCTGGGATGCAGACAGCTGTTACCTTTAGATGATTTTTGTGCATTTGTCTGTATTACAGGTTCCTGCACTGGAAAATTACTTTTGATATAAACCCAGTTGCCTGTGCTGCCATCCGTGCCGACATCTTGGCAGAGAAAGATAGTTTCTTACTCCGGCACAAACAGAGAAAGGGCACAACCGCCTGGAACCGTTTTGCCCATGTACCGAGATTTCACAAATGCCCAAAGTGGGCCAGAAAGGACAGAGTTTTGTTTTAAAGTATGCCTACTGTGGGATTCCTAAACCTTCATTAAATTAATCACCTGATTTAAAGGAAGCCTAAAGGCTCTGAGTCTCAAACCTGGCTGTATCATCCCTTTGGCTGGATTTGTACTTGTGAATAAAGTGTGCTGGGGGCCCCAGCAGGACTCAGAGCCTCCCCCTTAACCTGTCACCCCCGCTGACAGAGTGGCCACTCCAAACTATCTCCTGGGACTGGCCCCCGCAAGCCTTGTGTTGTGCCCGAGTGCGGTTTGGGAGGCTGCTCGCAGGCCTCGGCCGAAGCCACTCCAAGCGTCTCGCCAACGGATTGACAGAGGCAATACCAGTTTAACAGATCGTGTGCCTGTGCTGGGGCCTGTTCTTCACCCAGTTTAATTTATGAATGTAGATGTTACTGTCTGTGTTCAGACCTGAAATTCTGGGCCATATATAAGGAGGTAAAGAAGATACATCAGGACATTGGGACAGACGAGATGGTATAAAAAAATAATGAGGGCAAATGAATAGTTAAATTCAAAGACAGATGAGGGGAGTACTGTTTTTTCATGATTTTCCGTAATATCTAGAATGACACTGATTCTGAACCTATGAGCAAAGCAATTAAAATCAATGGATATACTAGATGATCAAAACCAAGTATGAATAGCATAATTAGTTACTCACGGTGTCTGATTTCTTTTTTTGTGTGAGAGAATGTGATTTTGATCTGCCATGAAGTATTGTGTAATGTATTATAGTGGATTTTCTCCAAGCTGAGAGACTATTTGATGGTGCAGTTCATTTGTTTATTTATTTTATGGCCATGGTAATCCAACTGGAACTGTGGGATTCTGTGTGGAAAGTCAGAAGTGGTAGGTTGCCAGTGCTTCTCAGTAATATTTGGGTCTGTAGGTGTTCTGTGAGGCATTGCCAATTGTTATTGTTTAAAATTGACGAGAAACCTCTGTTAAGCAAATTATGGGAAGACGTAACTAAGATCTGTGGTCCCAGGTGGAGTTCTAGGCGCAGGTATGTGAAGAGTTTTCCTTCTTGCTTTGGGAAAAAGGGGTGAGTATTTGCCTCTGCTGCATTGCCCCCATGTTGTCTTCTTAGCCATGGAAAAGAACCATTCATTAGTGGGTCTCAAAAGCCCTGATGGCTTTCCCAGAGGGATGCTCTTGGGATTCAGAGACTGAGACAGGAACTGCAAAACTGGTGAGGACACAGCCTGGCTCTGCCTCAGGAGGCCTTAGTCCAGAAAATATCCTATAATCTGATCCTGGACGGGCCAAACAACCTGCCATCCTTTCCAAAAGTGAAAGGAGCTCACTGAAGAAAACCCCTCAGAGGGCTCCATCCTTCTCTCCTCCACGAGGTTTTCCACAGGGCTGGGGGGCAGCAATCTGGCCCTGTGTTTTCAATAGTCAAGTTATGTGGGGAATGTGTTAGGGGTTTCATGTTTCAGTGTATGTTGTGGGTTGTGCAGCAATGAAGGGGTAGAATCCAGGCTGGCTATTGATCCTAACTGTGCATTTCCAGATTTTGCTGTGTTTTAGCTTTTCTTAAAATGAAAGTGTTGTTTATACATATGTTGTTGTTTAAGGGAGCTTGACAAGCAATTCTGTTATCCCGACTGTATTTTTTTTTTTGGTGCAGCAACAAAGAGAAGAGCATTAGCACTGGGGATTCCAGCTTTTCTGTGCCCTGATGGATACCCCAAAACAGGAGTGCAAAAGAGGAGCAAGCCTTTTAGAGAGAAATGGAAGAAGTGTACTCACACGTGTACGCTATTTACCGGCACGTATATGCAGCTGGAAAAGAGCCCAAACAACTCGCTGCTTTACAGCCTGTCAGTTTCCCACCCCCACGACCACAGCCCAGCCTCGAGGGACCCGCCGGGGACGGGAGTCGGCCGCCAGGACAGTGCCCGCCCGGGACAGGCGGTGGGGCGGGCGGCGGACCCCCGCATCCCACCCCGCCGGGGAGCGGGGATGCCCCGGGAGGGCGGAGGCGGTGGCGGGGCCG
>KZ505720.1:897470-930271 GCA_002844005.1 Limosa lapponica baueri
GGGGGACGTTGCACACAAGCAGGGGCGCTCAGCGTGCAAGCAGGGATCTTGGGGGGACTCGGCGCAGGGCTCGGCGCCCGGCGGATGTCGGGTTTAAGGCCGGGCGCTCGGGGGGCGGCTCCGCCGGGCGGCCGCGGGCGGAGTGGGGTCAGCGCTGCCTGCGGGCGCTGCGGGGCGGTGGCGGCGGCGGCCCGGAGCCCGGTGCGGGGCTGAAGAGGGAGGCCCTGCGCTGGAGTAGGAGGGAGAAGTCGCTGCTGGCGCAGCTCTCGGCGCTGCAGAGCGAGGTGCAGCTGACGGCGCGGCGGTACCAGGCGAAGTTCGGGCAGTACATGAGCCACATCAGCAGCATCACCCGGGACCTGGCGGGCAGCCAGCCCGGCAAGGTGAGACCAGCGGGGCGGCACGTCCTCTTCCCCGGACCTGCTTTCGCCGTGAGGGACCAGCTGAGGTGACGGTGCGAGCGGTGTCCCCCGGGGGACCGCGCAGTCACCTCCAAGTCGGCGCCGGGACCCGGGTCGATCTCCCCCCGCCGCGCATCCCCCGGGCGGTGCTAGCCGCTTCTGCCCGTTCCCTCGCCGCTCCCGAGGAGATGGAGCCACCAGCCCCGACCGGGTGTCCCCGCTTCTTGGCGGTCCCTGTTTCGGCGCCCTTCGGTGGCCGAAAGCCCCGGGCGGTGGTGGGACCGGCGGTGCCTGGTAGCGGCGGTGGCCGAGAGCGGTTCGTCGCTTGCTCGGCCGGAGAGGATGGGAAGCGGGCGGGAGGGGAGAGGGTTTCGCTCCTCGGCCGGCAGCCGGCAAACGTGTCCCGGTTCCTCCGGGCAGGGTGTCGGCATCAGCACCCCCCGCCTGGCAGGGACCCGGCTGCTGTAGCTGCTCAGTTTGTTCCGGCTGGGGCTAGCAAAAGCTCAGGGGCAGGGACCTGGCTTTTGATTTTTGTTTGACCAGCCGAGAAGTTGTCTTAAAAAAACCTGGAGCATGAAATTACTGTAAACTTTGGAAACGGTGGTGAAAGGATACCCAAAAGTCTCTCTCATTTGGTGGGATGGAGTAACAGTTGACACTGCTTATAGCAAAGACTGGTGCGGTGCTTCACGCTCTCTCGGGTCTGATGACATTGCTCAGACAGTGATTCGCTTCCTTTAGGCTAAATAAACCATCCGAGGGTACTGGTGAGCTGGCTTAACTCGCTGTAAAGGGGTTGATTTTTTTTCGAGTGTTAACTCCCGGCTGGAAGATCGCTGTGCAGTCTCTGGCACTGCTGGTTGCAGCTGTGGTGAGGAGTGGTTTAGTGCAAAGAATTTTTCTTTTTACCTAAATCTTCACGGACCCTTGGGAAGCAAAATCCCGGGTGGAAAAGGTCTAAGCAGCCAAACTAACTCCTGAAGCAATGTGGTGCACTGGGCATCTGGCTGCTGCATGGGAAATGGGACAGGGGTTGTTGTTCGCAGGACACCTGTGTGCCTAAAAACACGGGGCTATGTGTCATCGAGAAACTTTGTGTTTGGAGACTTGAATATTTAATCTTTTTCTCTTTTATAAAATTTCCTTTGATTAGCTAATCCACGAGGTTTAGGTTGCTGGCTCTGAGAGGTGTGCTCATACATCTGCTTCATCTTTCGGCAGATGGGATAAGGTCATATGAAGGGGGGGTATCAGTGACTGTTGAGGAGTGTGGGGTGTGTGACAGAAGCAGTGGCTGTAGTAGGGAGGAGAGAGATTTGGATTTTCAGTAAGGAGCTGGCAGGGGGTGTGGGGAAAGGCGTGGAGGCATCACTCCTCCTGGGCAGCAGCGGAGCACCTGCTATTTCTGAGTAGCGCCAGTAGGTGTTGCTGTATGTACTGCCGCTCAGAAATTCTTTTACAGATGAGACCAGGCTAATGCATAAAACAGGCATTTGGAAGAAAAACTATCAATAAAGTAAAAATGTACTTCATTAAAATAAAATGTATTATGCGGCAATAAAACATTTCACTGTCACAGTTAATAAAATATGGGCTTCAGCGATAAGTGTTGTATTTTGAAATGCTTAGAAAGATACACCTTATTTAGGTGTCAAATTTATATTAACCAACTAATTTATATACACTTTTTGTGGAGAATATGGCTCCTGAAACGTAACTATTATCCTGTCTGAACAAAGTCTCCAAATCCTTTTTTGCCTTTTTTTTTTTTTTTAGAAAATTATTTAACTGTTCCACTGAAAGAGACTGTTTGTTTCTCTTTTTCATTTTTAACATTGACTCCATCACTGTATTTAAATGTTTCCTTTATAATTTAAACCTTATTGAGAAAAAACTGCTTTTTTACAGACACAGTTTTGGATTCTTTCTTTTGGGAGAAAAGTGAAAGATTGGGATGAAGAGCTAAGTTTCATTTTCTGTGTGTACCTTCTCTAAAAGTTGCTATGAAATGTGTACTGATATGTCTTTGGGGTCTGAAAATTATAATGTTGTGCATTTTAACCTATATGTTCAATGTGTGAAACGTTGACACATGTAGGGATTTTATTTTTCTAGAGACTTCCGGACATTTGGAACTCTGATTTTTTTCAGTGATGCTGAGCGTTCCTCCCACCCAAAGCCTGCACTTTTTCTGTTCAGCAGATAATCAGGTGTTACCTGTTACTTTTCAGTGGTGCATGACTTTTCCTTTGTTGTTTTTTTTCCAGTGCAAAATCTTTTGCTATCTTTTCAGCCTAATTTTCCTTTAAGTCTTATCTTACGTATTCTCCAGCTAAAAATCTTTTGTACATTAGTGCTTTCACTTAAAATCTTCTTCTGAGACTGTATTCTTTAACGGTATTTCACCTCTTGCTTCCTAGGGAGGAGAACCCAAACCATTAACGATCATGCTACACCGAGAAAATGATACTTTGGGATTCAATATTATAGGAGGACGACCCAATCAGGTAATCAGAAATGTTACTGTAGGTTATTTTGACCGTACTTTCTGTTACTATATACACTGTTAGTAATAAAAGAGTTACTTTTGATAACAGTAGGTAGGGAATCAGCCCCATAGTTAGAAGAACTGTATATTATCAGGTGTAATGGGAATCATTGTTTTGAAGGCATAATCTGGTGAGAATTGGGTTATTCTTATTTTCAGGAAAGGTGTTCCCATTGTTTTTGCTTTAAAACTTTAGGCTGATCTGCACTCAGATCCCATGTGAGTAGTATGTATTCATGCAAACAGTTCAATGGAAAGCTCTTGGACTAGTTATAAGAGTCATTGTTGCAGGATTAAGCCACTGGAATTTTTGGAAACAGCTTGCTTTTTTTTTTCCTCTTTTAAAGGAGAGATGAAAATGTGCTCAGATAGTTTAAGCACATGTCCTGCTCTCACTTGCCTGCTTTCAATTTTTCTTTCTTTGTGAATTGAAACAGTTTTCATCGATCTTGTATCTTAAATAATCTAGTCTCATCCATCTAGTTTTACAAAGTTCATTGCAAACCATCGACTATGCATAAGGATCACTACCCCCCCTAGAATATGCATAAGAATATGCTTTCTTTTTTTTTTTCCTTCATTCTTCCAAAAGCATTAATCAGGACTGTCATTACATATGAGGGGTAAAGAAACCTGTTAAACTGGAAAATTAATAGTTGATTAAGAAGGCTTGGTAAAAATTATGCACTGATCAGGTTCTTGTTAAGTGGGAGAATTGTAACCTCCTCCTATTATTGAGGAGGGGAATGGGACCCTGTATATTACTTTGGCAATCTTCTGCTCTAAAGCTATATTTAGTGGTGCCAAAAAGTCTGTTCCCATTAGCCTAAGAAGTTCACTGTCTGTGCTGCAGAATTACTGTTCCCTGTGGGTAATTGCGAAGACCAGCAGTTATCAAATGTTGGTGCTGTAAATTCACATCAAGAGTCTCTTAGATTTTCTGGTGAAAGAATGAGACAACAGGTGGCTAAAAGATAAAATACACGCACTTTGATTATATCCATATTTTGAGTATAACAGTAACAAAGTCCAGACAATCTTGAGTTTAGATTGCAGTGTGACTTCTGTTATTCACAGCTGTAGGAAAAAAGCAGGGAAAAGGGATAGTGGTGTTCAGCTTTCTTGGGATGGCAGCTGAGCTTCTCTGAAGTCCTTACATGCTGACAGTGCATACTGGAACAGTTATTTTATATTACAAGCTGTTAGGCTTTTTGAATGACTATTCTGGAAGTTTAAGGAGTAAATGATAAATATATGAAGGTTCATAGCACTGTTTGTGGAGAGAAGTGCTTACCAGAGAGGAGGGAATGGTCGTGATCTTCCATTTACACTGATAGCTGGAGGTGAAGTTGGTGGAGCTGTGAGGCAGAGCTGGGTCTCTGGAGTTTTTGAGTCTTTTAAGTTTAATTCGGATATTCTGTTTTGTTGTGTTCTCATTGTGATAAATGTGAATACCATGGATGTTTGATTGGCAGTTCCCAGATATCAGCATAAGGTCTTGCTCAACATATCTGGAGCCAAAGGATGTAACAGGAAAAAAGGATTGAGTTGACTCAAATAATGAAAATAAAAAAACCTCTGCTCAAAAACTTAAATACTGGAACAGAAATTGCTTGGTAACAAGACAAAAAGAGTTTATGAAGGTGATCTGTACATTCAGGTTGTTCAGGTGAAAAGTGCCCTTGGGTGAAGCGTTGGCTCTTGCAGCGGAAGAGCAGAAGAGTGGTGTCATTATACCAGTCACCTATGTGGGAATGTGTTCCTTCACCATGCGTTACTCGTGTTTTATAACTACAATGCAGGTTTTTCCTATTGGAAAGCAGGTGACTCTTGGTGACCTGGGGAACGCACATACATACTTTCTGTTGGCTGTGTTTCGTTTCAGCCCATAATAGGCTTCCTCACTGTTCACATTCTCCCTGAAGGGAGGAGGAGAGGAAAGGAACGACTCATGACAAGCTTGTCTTTTATTTCGTCAGGAAAGGACGCATTTCACATAAGTGTGTGTTTCTGGGAGGTGATTCATTATTCCAATGGAGCAAGGCTGCTTTGATCCCTGCTTTTGTGCTGGGCCCCAGCTCTGGCTGGCTGGCAGGACTGTCCCACAGAGCAGGCTGTGGAGGCTGTGTGTGTCCCCACCACCTGCCCCAAGGACACCACAGCAAAGCCAGGCTGGAGGGAGGTGTGGGCTCAGGGCTCCTGCAGTCACCCACTTTCTCGTGTCAGGACTGGTGGATACCAGCACATGCTATCGATGGGGACCACAAGCCAGGCTAAAACATCCTTTTTCTTACCAGGCCATATGTTACTCTTGAAAAAGCCAGGGAAATTTCTTGGGGAAAAAAATGCCATTTTATGTGGGTGAAAGTACTGAAATCTAGCCTTTTGTTTTCTTAAGGAAAAAAAGAAAACCGTGAGTTTATGAAATTATAGTCTGATGAACATCACGTTGAAGAAATATTTGTTAACCTGAAATCTACCTGGGTTGAGTCTCCATAGGACAGTTGCCACATACTGTAAAGCATGTTTTACAGTGTTTTTGTTATGCCTTTATCATTTTTGTAATAGAAGAAATTATAAAACATTTTCCCCATGAGTGTATAGGACCTAGACCTAGAAACCTATACAGATATGAATCGTGCTGTTGGTTAGGGATTAACCAGTCACAGAAGGAAAATAAGCATCATATGAACTGCTATCTAAAGCATAAATCATCTGGGAAAAGATTCCTTCATTTATTGCTATGTAGGTTATTGTTTGTGTGAACACTTCAAAATACTTTAAGTAGGCAGTGTCTGCTTGGCATTATTTCTTTATTAATAATGATTTAAAACTATTTTAAACTATCATGCAGTGAAATGAAGTAATTTTAGCATGTGCAACATCTTCAGGTATATCGTTCTACCTGTGGTAGATAATTTACCTGCTTTAAATTTGACCTTCATATGCGTTGTACTTAGCAACAGAGATCAACTGGAGGTGGGTTCTCTTTTTCTCCACAGCTGATCTGTATGGATTTCACAGTTGAGCAAGTTCTCAATCTCCCATGTGAATAGGATTTATGAGGTTAACCAATTCCAACCAAATCCTATCACTGTTACATGCCAGCTAACTAATGTCAGTTTGTTCCTTGGAGCTTTATTTTCACATGCAGAAAAAATAGTTTACAAGCAGCAGTGCTGCAGGAGCCTTTTTCCCCCCTGAGAAAAACAGTTGTGCATCCATTTTTATGAGTATCTTCCTCTGTGCATTTATGTACTAGTCACTGTCTACTGTGAAGTTTGAGGTCTGCTTTAAATATTTTAGCTGGGATCTGATTACCATTGCACCCTGTCTCTCATTTAGACTAAAATAACCAGAAGTAAATGGTTAGTCTTATAAAAAATGCTGGAATAGTTCATTAATTCTGTCCTTTTGATTAATGACTAGTTTGCATTAAGCAAGTTAAAAAATCCCAAGGAGTTTAATTCTTAGCTAGAAAACGAGCTGCATATTTCAGGTGGATTTGCATTTTTCATTTCTGCTGATTTTAGTACTGTCTCATTTCTTGTACTAATGTGGCCCTTTTTGCAATTTCCCTATTGCCTGGTACAGAACAATCAGGAGGAATCTGCTGAGGGAATTTATGTGTCAAAGATTTTGGAAAATGGACCTGCAGACAAAGCAGAAGGCCTGCAAATTCATGACAAGATTATTGAGGTAAGAAAAAACAAACAAACAAACAAACAAACAAAAAAAACCCACCAGTGGATTAGATTAGTCTGTTATATTATCAGATTAATCAAGGATTTGGTGGTTTTTGCACAAAGTAACTTGTAATTTTCCTCTTTTGCTGTGTCTGAACATGATTCTTGTACACAGAGCTGCTTGAACATTTCTGAGATGCGAAGACGCATGATGGATTTTTCCAACAACTAATAAATGTATTGGTCTTGGGACTAAACTGATGTAAGCGAGGCAAAGGTGTAGACACTGAAATAGCAAACAAGAGTGGCATTTTTTATTTCTTTTCGTTAACTTGAGAAAGAAGGCAAATGCCTCTGTGGAAATTCACAGGTTTAGTGAGATTGTTTTTGCTCTGTGTAGGAGGTATTACTGTTGTGACTTTGGGACACTGCAGAGAAGCTGTGCTGGTAAGCAGCGCTGTGAAACTTCTTAAGCAATTAAAGAAAGTACTTTCTGCTATATGATCAGCAGATCGTCTGTTGTTCTCACTAGGACCAGTACAGCTCTTTCCCAGTCATGTAATACGCTAGCATGGAAGTTCTAAAGTTTATTCCTGCGCGGTATGCAGGTTTTTTTCCTATAAAGTAACTGTAGTTTAAAAAAAAAAAACCAAAAAAACAGTAACTCAGTCTGAAGAATAGAGTGCTGCCTAACCTACATGTGTAACCGTAATTAGCCCTCTAAGAGGCCTCGAAGGAACAGTTTCAAAGAGTCACTGAAATGGAGTCCTTAGGGTGCTGTCAAAACAGCATTTCACATCGCAGCTCTGAGACAACTCTCTGAATGACAGCACGTACCAGTAGCTGCTGGGTTTGTTTAGGATACATCACTCCAGCCTTGGGTTTGGGGGAGGCTTAGCACTGTTGTGTGAACTTGCCAGTTGGATGGGGTTTCGAACAAAGGCACACGAAACGAGTGGATTGGGAGACAAACGCAGAGTGCTGCTGCTGGCTTCTTGCATTATTTCGCTGTTAAGGGCTAGAAACATAAGCCAAGAGCGTTTGAGTGCTGGCATTGCTCTTAATGTTGGGAGCCTAGAGCAGCGCGCAAAACCAAATTATTGTATTTTCTTGGAAAAAGAAAGCTCCTTCTCTTAGCTGGCAGATACATGCATCTCTAGTAGAAACCAAGTTGGCTGAGCAGAACTGACTTGCAAAGTAACTCTCCCTAAGATACATAAAAAGCTTTCACATCCATTTTTTTTGTAACAGAAGCTCTATGCTAAAAAAAAAAAAAATCTGTTTTCTTCTGACATTACCATTTCACTTATCACATATTATTTTCTACAGGCTGACCAGCTATATAGTTTTATGCTGTTATTCAACACTTCCTACTTTATTTTATTGTTCTTTTGTAGTGCCTTGATTTTTAAGACAAAATGGAGTGGTTTTGGAGGAAGGAAGAATAGTCACAAACCAGCATTTGTTAAAAGTGAGATTATTTCTGAAAATGCCACCATAATTGATGCTTGATTTTTATTTGTTGAAGAATTCTGACTGTATGAAGTCATACTGATATTTAAATTGCTACTGAGAACATACAGATTTCAGTTCTATGTGAAACTATAGATCCAGTCTAGCATAAGTATTCATACATCTCTGAATTTAGCACCACTTTCACCATATCTATACAACACTGTATATATTTATTTGTATTCATACAAGTATTTATAAATGTTCAGGGTTAGGTCAAATACTCTACTAAATGTTTCAGTATTTCAGAATATTTTTTTAGATGAAAATGAGGAGGAGAAATTGTAACGTTAACACTTTCTAAATAAAATGCAAATAAGTAATTATTCCTCCATGCTAGACCTAGGAAGCAGCTGGAGTCACAAAGTTGAATTTTTCCTTGCCCATACACAGCTATCAGTGTGTTCTTGCACCAGGATGCCCTGCCAGCAGTGCTGCGGTTTGTTGTGAGGGATCAATATGAAAGCTTTTGCTGTGAGAAAATAAGTTGGGTGGTGTAACTCTATCAAAAATGTTGGCAGATACACAGACTATGAGCTTTGGTGAAAAGTTGATATAAGTGGGACTTACTATTATGGCTTGCTTTTCGCTCATTTGGTTATCTGATCTAATGGGTGATACTTTATGAGACCATTTTTCAATAATCAGGAGCAGAAGGAACCGATGTTTTTTGAAGAGCCTTTAATAGCTTCAGTCAGTTGTTTGGCAATGTGATGCCTGGGGTGTTTCTAGCAATGCGTAGCTAATGGGATAATGGACAGAACTATCCCATTAAATCAGGAGGAAATCTGTTCTCAAGGCATGTTGCTAAATAAAGAAGGTAATTTGTTTCAGTGCTTTATCTGATGTTTAACAAATGTTAACTGCACGTGGTTGATGACAGTGAGTTGTGCACATTTCAGATGACCGTCTTGTGGGTAACCTAGTGTGGCAAATGGATTTCACAGTCCTATGGCATTGGCAGCTGGAATCGTGAGCCAGGGCTGGCAGACATAAGTATTGCTGCCTTTTACTTTATATACGTCATTATCTGTGGCAGCAACTTTGCCAAATAATTGTTATGGTATTTGAAAGGGTGCCAAGGGGAGAAATCAGATTTCTTTATTAAGGTATTTATTCTAGGTGTAAAAATGCCAGCCACACAAATGACTTAAGTTCTTGGAGGTTTTTGAGATCATTGTGCCCAGAATATGAGCAATAGGGCCTCTTTGACTTTTTCGTCTGAAAAACGTTGGTGTTTATGTGGGCTTTACTCTTAGGTGAGTGTGTTTTGTGCTTGAGGACCTGAAAACTGGAACAGATGGCTGTGGGCTGGCAGGGTGAGGGTGACGGGGAGAGGTGAAGGGTGATGGTCCCAGACACTCTGTGTCAAGGGGCTGCAGCTCTTCACGGGGTACAGTCACAGGACCCTCACTGATCCTTTTTGCTGTTCTGCTGAGGAACAGAAGATTTCAGGCACAGCCTTACCCTCATTATTCAAGCTTAACTCCTCTGGGAGAAAAGACTTGTTTATGCAGTATAAAGTGGCCTGAGACGGTGATGTGCACAAGCATCACTTTGGTGATGTGTACTTTCAGGAATCTTATTACCAGCCAAAAATGATAATTATTTCTTCATCAAGGAGAACCTCTTCCTCATTAATTACTTTTATGTAGCAGGTTCCTCCAGATGTCACGGTCTTCTGCTTTCAAAAGTTTTTATCCAAAAATCTAGCTCCCTAAGTTAACACGGTGCAGCTTGTCTTCCAGGACTAAACATTGATCACATGCAATAGAAAGCATCTCATAAAACTGGATGCAGCATTGATATCTGCAGCTCCCAACATGAAAGCCTTGGATATGAGCAGTGATACAAAGCCACCAGACCTCTAACTTTTGGATCTCTGTCTTCTTCCTTTCCACCCTGCCTGGGAATCCCGAGAGGAGGGGAGAAACAGCAAGCCATGCACAGGACTATTAGTCTGTGCTTGTTCAAAGAATTCTGGTTGCTGCTGGGAGAAAATACAAAGTATGTTTAGAATGGATCACAGTTACACAACTATGCATCATTTCATCTGCCCCTCACTTCATGCAAATCTTTCCTACTGAATAATTTCACTGCTCTTCCTTGCTAATGCTAATATCCTCCTCAAGGCAGTGTAAAACACGTATGATCCCTGGCAATGTTGTTGATACGCAGAAGTGTTTTACCTCCTGCTTTCTTTTTATACATATTTATAGTTCTGAGCAGTAATACTTTAAGTAGCTCTTTCTGTATGGAGGAAAATTTTACTCTCTCAGTTTGCAGTCAATTCAACTTCACAAAAGAATGATACCATGTTGGCCAGAGCTCCAGGTGCACTAGTTAGTGCCTAGTTAACAAACCATTCAAAACTAGTTCTTTGTACTTGTTTTGGGTTGATTTTTTTTTCTTTGTGTAACACTGAATTTTACAGAAATTTTTATGTGATCTCCTCCGGTTTTGAGCCTAACTTTGGAAAAAAACAGTGACTGATTTTCTCAAGTCCTCTTTCATTTTGTAAGTCACAGTGTCCTGCAAAATACATTGTATTACTGAAGTGGAATATGCTGATTTTATCTTTTCACTTCAGTGTTGCACATAAAATACATGACCAGGACAGAATTTGCAATCCAAATGGAATTCCTGATTTTTATTTTTTGTTTAAAAGAGCAGTATTTCATTAATTTGAGGAAAAAGAACTACTGTTAATTCACATTGACAAGGAGACAAAGTCCTGTAGTCAGGGCTGAACCTTCTGTAGTAGGTTTGCCAAATAACAAAACAGCAGTGAAAAACCCAGTGTGCAAGTAAAGGGGGCTTAGGCCGAAGACCAAAATATTCAGATGAGGAACTGTAATCACATCATTGTCTGGAAGGCTCAAATGTTTTTCTGTTCCTTGCACTGCAAGGCAAAGGCTTCTGTTCTTTTACTCTCAAGTGAAATGATAATATTGGCCCTTTTGCATTTTAGTCAGTTGATTCTCATTAATTTGATGGCTGAGAAGCAGGCATGATGGAGAAGATGGGGAAAGAAAAAAAATTTTTAGTCTTGGATCTTTAAGTCTTTCTGACAAACGAGGTGGATGTATACGTATCAAGACTGTGTATTTTGTTTATGCAGCCTGAGCTCTGTAAGTATATAATAAATTAGGCTTCATCCCTTATTCCATACTCCTCTTTGTTCTTCTCACTTTTTTGGAGAGTACACTCACAACGGCTTTCAAGCGCATGTCAGCAAAGCCAGTTTCAATAAAGATGAAGTCTTGAGGCTTATCCTGGCAGAAGTAACTTACATCTGCAAAGCGCCTACACAGAAACTTTTTTAACTATTGCCAGACTGCTGACTGTGCTATGTGTCAGCCTTGTGATGTTTTATCTTCTGCATGTTTCTGTCATTACACTCACTATGTTGCTTGAGCAAAATCTTTGATACTAGTCATGTTTGTTTGGCTAAGAATCTCCACTGTCAGATTATGTCTGTAGAAGCAGCGAGTTTAAAAACTGTCTTGCTGGGATCAGAGCTAGTGGATTTGGTATGGCTTTGAACCAAAGCTGCACATGATGTGGCCAGTAAAATCTGGGTGGTAGATGAGGAAACTTTTACATAGCTACTCTGAGTGGCTTGGATTTCAGTTTATCTAAACATACCCAAAGTAGCCTCAGATATATTAAGTTCTTTTAAATCCTCAACAAATTCATAATGTTATGTTGCAGGTAACCAGGTCTGGCATCTGCATTCATTAGATAACTTCTAATTAATCTGGAAGATCCCTGGCATAATAAATTAGAAATGCCTGTGGCCTCTTTTCACCTCTCCCTCACCTGTTGAGATACAGGTTTTTGGACACTTCAATTCTTTCAAACGTCTGAAGAAACTTTTAAAAAGTCAGGTGTGACCAGGTCTGTACATAACTTCATTTAAATAGAAGCTGCTGACCCCACTGACTTTTTTACTTAACAGAAAATCTTAGAGTGCTTCCTTGAGAAGTGAGAGACCTGTTGGGGTTTCTGCTCTGCCTGCAAAGGATTGAGCTTACCTACCCTGGTAATTGCCCTCGTTACCAGGGCAGGGGCTACCCTGTGTGAGAACAGCCTCCACCCATCATCTTCAAATGGAGCTAGGTATCAGCAAGCATTTGAGAGTCAGGATTATCCAGTGACAATCTGCTGTGAAATAGATGCTGGTTCCAGGGACCTGTATCTGGAATCCTGTCCTGCTTTTTTCTAGGTAAGTGCTTGTGCCGATACATGAGAGTTTCCTTCTTTCTTGTACAGTTTTGTCTCTTATATGATACTTTCCTGAATGATGCTTGCATTTCTGACTTCATAGCCTCTTGACTTTAAGAGGGGAGGTAGCAAATGCTGTCAACCAGGATATTGTCTCACTAGAACACTTCCCAAGATATGAAAGATGGGGTTTCCTAACTGAATAAATACCAGTAGCTGGGGTTTTCCTCCTCCTGGTCTCTACTCTAGCTGCTGTTTTATTTAAGAAGTGGTTACTGCTGCTGAGGCCCACTCTCAGAAACCTGAGAGGGTTGGGTCTCATGTAGGTGGAGGAACTTAATGCTCAATGTACTGTCTGTGCTAGAAGTTGACATCTCACTGTGGGCATTCTGGAATGCCTGAGTTTTGTACTTTGTTGCCAGAGTTGCCAAATATTAGTAGCCTAAATTTGACTGGACTCACTGCAGGTCTTAAGAGGTGCCTGCGTTCCCCTCTATTCACTGAACTACAATGTAAATGTTGTGTTTAGGAAAACAGGTTATGTTCTTTCTAAAAAGCACTTTAAATTCCAGCAATTTACTGTCTGTGTTTTAAAAAAAGAACATGAGGCTTTTGTTTATATGAGGCCTAGAACTTCTGTATTTTTGGTGGTGAAATATGTTAGAGAATGGACTACTGAAATAATTACACTTCCATAAATAGTGTTTTCTTGTAAGTCTTTACAAGACTTCACAAAATACTTTCTATCCTAGAGAAAAGGGAGAAATAAAGCAAAGCAATATTTAAGAAGTGGAGAAATCGGTGTTAATAAGGTAATAGTGAAAAATGACCTGCGGTTTTGTGATCAGAAACTGAGTATTTGATCCCTTAGGTGATTGAATGGAGTCTTATATTCCTAAAAAGGCAAAATATCATTTGTGATACTTGTGTAAAGCAGCATCGTAAAAAAAAAAAAAAAAACAAAAAAAAAACCTCTTAAAATCCGAGGCATTTTAGAATTTTTTTTATCTGAGGTATAATGTTACAAGTTTCTATCTACTGAGAACTTGCTGTGGACCCAGATTTAGAGAGGTGCAAATCTGTAGGAGGGTTTCCCAGCTATGTTTGTTTGGGCTTGTTCTCTCAGACAAGCCAGGCATGTGCGTAAGTATAATGCTACATTGTTTTTGTGGAAGTGTGTGCTCACAGTGCTTTTATCTAAAAAAAGTTGAAATGCCAGACATGTGGTTGGAATATGACCACCAGATGAACTCTCCAACTAGTTTATTTGCAGAATTGGTATATTCAAGAGATAAGGCATATCAACCTTTTCATCACGTCTCTTCAGCTTGTGAGTCATAGCGCTTTTGAGATGCGGTTAGCTGGTGTACTGCACCTTTGTGTGTGTGCTTGGATGCTTCTCTGCAAGGGGCTCCCAGTAAGTGGAGGAGATACTAGGGTGGCTAGAACAGGGCAGATGTGGCAGAAGGAGCAGTGTGGGAGTATTTCCGAAATATGACCTAGCTTCATACTGGAGTCAAGAGAACAAGCTAAGTGGACGCAGTGAAAATGATCTCTTAAAATGGATTTTTATGCTACTCCTACCGCACTGGGCCTTTGTCTAGGTGGCTTGAATTAGGAATGATAGAGGAGGCTATGGGATCTTGCATGCACGTGAGTGGGCATAACCCTCTCTCTCCAGTGAGATATTTCTGTTTTGCTCTGACTGTGGTGGATCTCTACAGCAGCTGGATCACCGAAAGTGTAGAAGGAGAAGAGTGAAGGCGAGTATGCAATGAAGAAGAAAAACAGGAAATTGAGCTTCACAATTAGAGAGTACAAAGTACTCTCCTTACCAACATTACGTTTCCACAGGAGTGTTTTCTAGTGCTTGCCCATAAATAGGCAATGTGGGAGAAATGGAGGGGATGTAGGAATAGAGGTAACTGAGTTGTGGAATGGGATCATCTATACAGACTGACATGAACTCTGATAGGGGAATAAGCTGGAACAGAACTGGAGCCAGAACTATGGTAACTGTACTGTGTCTGCAGAGTGGGGCAGTAGCCAAATTGGCAAGTCAGTGGTGCTGTTAGGTAGGAAGGATTCTGGTTAACCTGTGGAAGAGCTGACTACCATAAGAACCTGCAAGATCCCATAAACAGTGTTGCTACCATGCACCTTAGATCCCTAGGCACCGTGTGAAGGCCAGATCACACCCATCTCCTTCATAAAGTGTCTAATCTCACCCCTGAGGGATAACGTGTCAGAAACTTGGCAAGTTGAGACTTGGCATCTTTCTGAATGCCCTGTTTGAGCTTGTCTTTGCTGCATGTCATCTTCCTCTTCCTTCCCATGATTTTTTTTTTTTTTTCCCAAGCTTTAAGGGAAGAAACATTGCAAAACAATGGAACTTTAACACACTTCCATCTCACCCAGCAGCAGGAGCAATGCAGTTTTATATGCAGTCGAGGCAGTAGGTTTGGAGGAAATTTTTGTTTATATGAGGTTTTAGAGGTGTTCACAAGCATTTTCAGGAATTCATTAAACAACTTGACTAATATCTGTCAAATGCCTCTGCTTTCATCCCCTTCCCAGGAAGAGAAGGGCATGTGCAGAGGAGTGTTTTGTTTAGGAATTTTTCAAATAATTACATACACACATATTTACATGTTGGTGTCTGTTTATATTAGGGAAGACAAGGTTGTAGAAATGTATCTTTATGTGTGTTGCTGAAGGTGGCAAGGTCTTTTGTGAAGACCCTCGTTCTTTGGTCTCTGCTCTGGTCCTGATCTTGGGTCGGCCCTGAAGAAGGAGCTTTCCCTTCTATTGAGAAGCCAAATCTTCATGACAGCTGGGCTGTAGGTGTGATTGTGGATTATTGCCTTGGTCTTGGACCAAGTCTGTCATAGATATGGTCGACTTGATCGTCGGTGTGGAGCTGAAGTACCCTAACCTGGTGAACTCTGGAGGTTTTGAGAGAAGGAAAGGCATTTTCTGATAACTTTCCTTAACCTTGTCAACTCTGTAGTGAATAGGAAAAAGTCAGAAGCTTCAGAGAGCACTTCAGGATGGATCAGAGGGTGCTAACCCTTTGAGGCTTATATGAAGAAGACTAGTGGGATTAACTGATGGTTGAAAAATTAGCTATGAAAAGCTGTGATAAAGTCTGAGATCATGCTGAGTTTGTTGCTTAGAACTGAAGGATGTGTGAGAAAGCCGTGCCTCCCACAGCACATGCTGCTGGCACCCCAGAAGCTCTTGGCATTTTCAGAAAGTGAAAAGAGCCTTCTTCAGCCTTTCATGAAGGTTGTTCTTTATTGTGGTTGAGACAACTTCACAGTTAGAGGGGATGACAGCTTACATATGTTGTGTGAATGCAGTGCTTTATCCTCTTAAGTCACTGAATTGATTGTTACAATCCAAGGGTATATACTCCAAGAGCTTTGATCTCTTCTGCCCTTTTATTTTTAATCGGCTAATTATATTTGTAAGGAGTAGCTAATCACTGTTCTCTATAATTGGAGGCTGACTGAAAAAAGCCATTAGTGTCTGCCAGTGCAGAAATGCTCAAAATGAAGTCATTATTCATAGCTTCACTTAAAAAATTAATAACCTAATTTTTAAGGAGCTGTGAAATGCAGCAGTGTGTTGTACAGGAGAAGACTCCTCCTTAGAACTTGTGAATAGGAGTGGTCAGAAGCGTGTACAGCATTGTGCTTTAGAAATGCTTTGACAATTGAAGTGATAACATAAAAAATGTTGTGTGGAAACTTCTTCTCTCCAAAATACAAAATTTTGTAGCATTTAAAACCATACAGGAATGGAAAAACTAATTTTCAAATTGGCGAGAGAAGATGTGGTCTCGTCAAACCACCATAAAAAACTATGCAAAGTAAAATTAAATAGACTAAGCTAAGAACATTTACTAATATAAAGACATTTTAGTAAATGTATGTCTTGTTTGGAATTGCAAATCTAATGTTGTTTTACAACTTTGTATGTAGACCCAACTTGATTGAATGACTACTGCTGCAGGAAAGGAGTGCAGAATGACTCAACACTTTCTTCATTCAAATAATTTTGGAAGGCATTTTCATTATGAAATCTTGTTGACAAAATAAGTCATGGCTGCTATGTTTATTGACATAGTAAGTTTACATATGTTATTTACAGGATATGATTTACATAATATTTTCTTTGAGGAATTTGTTTTTCTTTTCAAGTAGCAAGACTGGCAAATAGAGTAGGGGGAAAGGGGAAACTATGGAAAAATCTAATTCATAGCTGTTGACATCCTGCTGTTTTCTACTTAGTTTTTAAGTATGAAAAGCACATTTGAACATGATTATATTCCACACACCTAGTAGTTTAACTTCTTTAAAATTGCACAAATTATGAATCTGTGTGTCTAGAAGTGGTCACCTAATGTAGGAGAAGGTCCAAAATAGATTGGTATATAACATGAGGGTTTTTTCCCTTCATCTGTCTTTTTCTGACCATTTGGAGCATTGAACATTAAAGGACCGAGTGGGTCAGAGCTTCCCCATTTGTTTCCGAGTACAGGCTTTCAATCTCGTATTTGTTTCCTTAAGCATGCTGATCAAGTGGGTTAGTATCTGAAGTCCTTCCAGCAGCTCCCAGGAAGAAAGAAGACATGCTATTTTAAATGGAAGGGATTTGCTGTCTTGCATGAATTAAAACATCTGGATCCCTACACTTCTCTGTTACAGTTTGATTGAGCTGGGCTAGTCTTTGGCACATGGCAAGTAGGGAGCCATATGGTCTTCGTGCTGTCAGCAAGCCTTTTCAGCACATACCTTTGCCTACCCCCACCCTCTCTGAATGGTAGCTGCTACCGCGGCCTGGAAGACAAATGTTCCAGGAGCTTTCAGGCTGTTATGCTCTTCTTCTTGAATGGATTAATGGCATTTTTGAGTGGTACAACATCCAGCAGTCTGGAGCAGAAAGCTGAATCCCTCACTTCCCCTGCAGTGCAAAGAGCCCCGATCCAAATTGGGCACCTTGTGCTAGTGCCAGATGTGCAGCAGCACTTTCTGACTTGCACGTTGTGTCCTTTGTGTCTCGCTTTCTTAATGTTTCCATGAAATCTCTAAATGCTCAGCATGACTGTTTTTTAGCATGCTCTAGACGTGTGGTTAAATGGAAAACTGACTGCTTGGAGAAGTTTACGAACAGAAACTTACCTTCCAGTACCAAAAGAATGGTGTTAAAGTCATTGTGCAGTTGCTAGTGTATCTTTTAATTTTCTTTTTTGAGTGGTGAGCGGGAACTTTCCTTATGAGAATAAGTATGATATTTCCTAAAAATATAGGGATTCTCCCTTGTTTTCAAATATTCAAAATACTTTAAATTTTTTTAAGGTGTCTAATATTTTTAATTATTTCTCTATTTTTCATTTTTATCTTAAAAAGGAGTAGGCAGAGTGTAAAGGACTGGGAAGAATGTTTCTATTTCTTCAATATAAAAAGAACCTGTAACAAACAAAATGATTCATAAAGTTTTTTGTAAAGAACTCTTATTATTGCTAGAATTTATCATTAAATAAATGTAAATCACTGTTTTCAGCCTTCTTTTCTGAGTCACTTAAGTACTGTACCCTTGTACTAAGTGTGGGGTTTTTGTATTTTTGCCCTTCTCCCTGCTATGAGGTAATGGAAATCTAAATAATCAGTATTCATCACTTAATCCAGCGGTTTTATCTTTTAATTAACACAAACCATGGACAATATTATAAAGATTAAAGAACACATTGACATTTCAGAACACAATTCAGAGAGTGAACTGTTCAGAAAGTGCTACTGATGTCTTAACTTAGCAGAGCAACTTAATAACAAAGTTTTAAGCTGATTGCTTCAACTTCTTAGATAGTTGGAGTCCTGCAGTCCATTACTGCCATTCTGCTGATGTCATTAACAAGAACTTTGGGGAGTTCCAGTATAAACCGTAGAACTGTATGGTACTAGTGTACCATACATGTACCAAGCATGAACAAAGCTTACTGAATCTTGTGGCATCCAAGAATGAATAAAGTTTAAGAGGAAAGAATGTATACGTCTTTCATTAACCTTCCTACCTTACCCATTTCACTCATTTAAATGGGAGCTTGAATGTACAAGAAATCAGTTTCCATGCTTATAATATGTAAAATGCCAGCTTAAGTAAGAGAAGAGAAATTCAGGTACAAAACTGGGCTTGGAATCCATTTACCTTGTGCTTTGTGGAACTCCTATTTGAGGCCTGCTGTCTGTGCTCCAACTCTATAGTCTCAATGACGCTCTCAATGTTATATTTTTCATTAAATAAACAAAACAACATAGGCATACAACAACAAGACCAAGACTTATTCCATGTTCCAGATATTTTGACTGCTAAATTTTTAACATTGTTACTCAAAATCTGGCAGGAATTAGCATGAGAAAAGATGCAACTCAAAATGCCTCAGTAATCCCTGCCTATTTAGAGACTAGCTTTGAAATCATTTAACATATGGTTTCATGTTGTATTCAGTCTCATTAATCTCTATATCTTTGGGATTGGAATAAAGTAAAGCCAAGTGTCAGGAGGCAATCTGCATGCCCCGAGAGGATGGTCAGTGTACCACTGGTTTAGCTGACTCTGCTGTAGTGGAAGGAATTCTGCGAACAGCTGTGTCAGCTGGGAGTGCTTCCTAGATCTCAGCTTTGACTGTGCTCTGGGCCTTTTTAGAAGTCAGTGAACTCTGATTTTTGGCAGTTTCAAGAGGAATCTGAGTAGCTGTTCTTGGAACCTCGGTGATGGGTTTTAGCGAGGGAAAATGCAGATGTGTGTTTGAAATGGTACAGAGCACCAGCCATCCAAGCAGCGGGGCAATGCTTCATCTTTCGGCAGTCTTCAGAGAGATGGAGTTTGTTCAGAGAAACAGACTGTACAAAGATTGAGAGACTGGTGACGTTCCTTTGGCAAGAGAACAGTATGAATTATCTCATTGCTCAAAGTAAGAAATTTTAATCTGCGCTTTTGTTGCTTTGGAGTTTAGTGTTTTGTATGGAAATTCAAGGTACACAAGAGAAGGAAGGCAGTCTTTTATCAGACTAAGACAGTTGTAAAAGCTGGGCAGGCTTTTGGGCAAAAGGTGCTTTCACAGAAAGCACAGAAGGATTTATTAGATATATCTTTAATATTAAAGTTCTTAGTTTTGCTTGGTTTAGGATTTTTTTTGAAACCAGGACTGAGAAATTAAAATATGTGGAGGTTATTTCCTACAAAATATGTTGTGTTGTTGGTTTTTTTTCCTGTTCTTAGTCATCTTTATTGTTTATGAGTTTATTCTGGTGCTTTATGGTTAGGTGTTTCCACTCAACTTCAACAAGCATATCAGGCTTTAGAATGCACATGTGAGAGACACTGATTCTGAGGATGCCCCTGTGGGGAGGCATTAAAAGCTTCAGTTGGAAGGAAATGTTGGCTGTAGAAATACCTTGAAAGATTTTGGGCTTTTGTCTGTGGTGTGTATTTTGTTGGATTTTTTTTTTTTTCAAGATTTGTTTTTCAGTCTGTTTGATGTTTATTGGTCTATGGCACACTTGTGTCTGGTTCTGAATTTCGTGAAATTCAGGAGATGGGGTGTTGTTTAAATGCTAATGGAGGACTTTTTCCAAAGTTTTGTATATAAGTAGTTTGCTAACTGTCAAAAAAAAAAACCCAACCAAACCACCAAACAAAAACTCAACCAATAAAACACCCCCACCAAAACAAACCCCTACCTAAGAACCTCACTCCTGTCCAAGTATACTATGGATATATGTATAGTCTGTATAAGAAAATATAAATACAGAAATGTCCCTGCTATGTAGGACTGTAGTGAATCGGTTATTCTTGCTAGTAGTAGTGAACTGGCATTGAGAGGCTACAGAGGAAATGGGGAACACTGTTACAGCAGAGGCACAAACACCAGTGTAAAGTATAATCCTTGCCTCATGAATTAACAATCTAAATAAATGAGTCAGACTAAAAGAAAGTGACAAAAATTTAATGTTCAGTATGGTGGTTTTCAAAAGCCTTTTAAATCCCGGATTTCTTAAAATACTCTTTAGTGGAAAGGTTTGTAACATTTTATTTGATACAGTGAAGATATTAACGGGCGAGGATGTAAGGCACAAAGGGATAGTATATAAGGAACATCTGAAGTTTTATCTATTAAATAGATTTTTCCAGTCTGGGGCTTCTTTCTGACGTAGTTTTTGAACTGTGCATTCTGGATATCATTTAAATTTCCCTTGCAACAGTTTTCCAACTTCAGCTATTATATGACCATAAAGATGAGCTTTTGGGATGAGACTTAAAATTTCTTTTTATAATTTGTGAGCTGTGCCTTCCTGTGTTCAGAAGGCATCTACCATAGTTTCTCAAACTACTGTTTTACATGTGAGGATTTGGCAGTGATTAAGCTATAGAATCTGCTGTGAGTAACAGACTAGAGTCTCTTTTCTCATGGTCTGAAACTGTAATCGCTTCAGAGGGAATATTTTTTCAAATGCAAATTGTTTCTATGAATACTACAATACAGCTTGCAGTCTCCAACCAAGGCACTGTGAAGTATGTTTGCAGTAAGAAAGATCATTCATCAAGGGGAAGAAAGCGAACGATGACTGCTTTTTCCTTCCTTCTGGGTAATGCAGTTCAGAGAGATACTTTTAAGGAATGGGGGTAGGGGGTGTGGAGGACAGACAGGCTTGTGTGCACCTACTCATTCCTTCCTCCAGCAGCACCTCAAGAAGCTGTGAGCTTTTTAAACTGGTTTATAGAATCCTGGTAAATCAAAAGCTCATGTCTTATTGCACAGAATGTTTTAGAAAACAAAGCAAAAAAGCAATATTTATTTGTCCTACTGATTTTAGTGGTGTTTATCCAAGAAATTCAGTTTAGATGAGTGATTTTTTTTTTTTTCCAAATTTAATAATCTTTCCAAATAGTTAAGTGTGAAAATATATTGCCTTCCCTGACAGCCCAATAATCATTGCTCTACACAGTGGCATAGCACTTGTAAACCAGATAGAAATCATGTTGTTTCAGTATGCTGCATCTTTGCCATGCCAAATGGTATCAAGACTATTGTATTTTTCAGGATACAAACTTTTTCTACCCTTAGAATTGTATTTATTTATTAGAGGCCATGTCTGGCTCTCTTTTTGCCTCCTGTTCCAGTAGAGACCTGGGGTAAGTTCTGGACAGTGAAACACCCCACTGGCCTCAGCAACTAAGGGGAAGGTGGTGGGGCCTGGGAGTGGAGGAGGACAAGGTGGGAGCAAGATGAGTTTGAGGCACCGCACTATTGCGGTAGGTATGGGGGCTTTAATATGGGGAGCCTGCAAGAAGGAGAGTGATGGGAGAAGTAGGGTTTTGAAATGGCAGAAGCTGGGGTATTTTGGAGGGGATTTTAGGGTGAACAGAACTTTAGAATGGGGGATGATTGGGAAAACTAGGGCAAAAGAACTCGGAGCATCAAAATAGCTTCTGACAAGAACTTTTTGGTAAAGTTATTATGTTAAACATATTTTTGAGATTTACTTTCAAACATATTTTGATACATTTCTGTACACTGGTGAATTTCCATCTTTTACAACCATAAGCTAGAGAGTTAATACCCAAGTTAAAAACACATTGTTTGATATTCTGAAGTTATACTTTTTTGTTGAATAAACATGTTTTGGTTTTGCCTGAAAGTATTTTATTTTATTTTTTTTCATTGTTCTTTAACAATAGAACTCCCTGTAGGGTCACATTTAGCTGTCTTTGCAGAGAAGCACCTTGCATATTTTGTCCCCTTTCCACATGGACACAATTTGCAGGAGGAAAAAAGATTCAGGCTTTCCTGTTTGTCAGACAAGGAAGGTATTGCTAAGGAGATAAGATTTTTTTTTTTTTTAAATCTTTTGGCTACTGCAATATCAAAAACATTGTAGAAAAGTAGGTCTTTTTTATTCCTTGTCTGTCTGTATTTTACCCCAGCAAAAATGTGCTTGCTTAGTTGTTTTAGTTCGTCATCATAAGGTGCAAATGATCTCATGCATGAGATAAATCAACAACTTCAGTTTTAGGGAAGTGACTCAAAGCATTGTAAAAACTCTCAAGCGCAGTATTGTGCATAAGGAGTAGCTTCTGTGAAATGCAGCTTTTAAATGAATGTGTATCAGGAACTCAGTTCATTACTTACAGTTGTACGGAAAAGAGAGAACTGGCTGTACTCACTTTGGCTCTGCAGGTGCTGTCAGAATATGAGTATGTTGGTACCTCGGTTGGCAAAGCCAATGAACCAGTGAAGTCAGTGAGAATTGAAGTGAATAGACTAAAATTTTGGACAGAAGATCTTTCCTTCTTAATTCATGCTTTTATGTGAAATCTTACTTTAGGAAATATTTCTTACTTCATTTTGAGAATAGAGAAAATCATTTCAGTATTTCCCTGTAAAACCCTGCTGAAAATGCTTTGAAAACTTTGCTGCCTTCTTGCACATCTGTAATCACTTCTGTTTTGCACATAGTGCTCAGATCACTACATGTTAGTGGCAGTTAGTTGAACTAAAGAAATAGTGATGCTTTTACTGTATCTCCCTTTATCTCCTGGAAATTAAGTCTGTGTTTCTCCACTACCCTGTTCATACTTCCTGCATCCTTTCTCATGTTCTTGGTGCAGAAGCCTTCGGTCTCAGAGTCGGTGGCTCTGATCATCTGAAAGCAGTCCTCAGTCCTCTCTGTTCTTGTTTTTTATGTACTTTTTTTCTGCTGTTTGATAATGCTGTTCAAGAAATTAAAGGTCAAGGGCCAGGTGGCTGAAGCCATGAGCTGCTGTTAGCAAGACGAGGAAGGTGGTGGTGCTCCTGTGCGAAGAGTGGGGAAGGAGAGATGGTTTGGAAAAGTCAGGCGCTCCCCACTTTTGTTATCTGCAGCTTTTATGTAGTTAATTAATGAGTTTAATTCTTGTCATCTGCTTATCTTCTGTGAGCTTAATTGCTTGGCATAGACTTTGTTTTACTGTGTATTAACTGCTGTCAGGGTTTTGCATTGAGAACGTGACATTAATAAATGTTTTATATTATTGTTTTCTCCCTGGTTTCATAAGCTAAGTCAAAGCACAAGAAGTGACAGACGGCTTTGCAGCAATGCGAGGTGGAGGGATCTGATCTGGAGTAGTTCTTGACAATGTTTCCGTTGCACTGTTATTATAGAGGCAGGTTGGAGAGCAACTGGTAGAGTCTGTGTCCTGTGAACTAATTCTGAGATGATTCCTCTGAAGGAAACCCAATTGGCAGGGTTCTGTGTTGAAAGAGCTGGAGCTGAAAGGTGGTGGAATTTCTTTCATGCTGACTTTGAAGTAGTAAATGTCCAGCTTGTTCAGGAAAATAAATCTAAGCAATACTTTTTATTGCAAACACCTGTATCTTCATAATGACAATATATAAGATTTTGCTAATTAGAATCATAACTTAAAATACATGAAAAGGACCAAAGTATTATGGTTTAAACTGGTTTCAGGCTCTCTGCAAATTCCCGTGCAAAACAGTGAAGATGGAATCGTAGCCAAGGGCACTTAATAGTCCCTTCAGGTCATCATGTCCCTTGTGAATGCGAGGGTTGCTATCCCCCCGTTTATAAACCTGGGAGATGCTGAAATGCAGTAAGCCAGAGCTGAGATGAAAACTCTACAACATGCGGGAGCTGGGAAATGGGAAACTGGGGTCTGCTTTCTTGTATGTGGGACTGAATGCCCTGCCATCGGATGTCAGACCCTCATGGAAGGGGTTTTCATGGGGTTGCTATCAGCTCTTGGGAGGCCAGTTAGTTTTAAGTTAGGGACTGTTGTGTGCTGTAGGGCAAGAAGAGGAGGTTTGCTGCTGTGTCTAGATTGTCAGTTAGGCAGAAAAAACTATCACAGTGTTAGAGGCCAACTCAAACCACAGCCAAGTAGTTCATACTGGCTCCCCTAGCAGGAGCCTTGACTTACAGCAAGACTTCCCTTGATTTTCTTACTGGGCTGGATCAATGGGTAATGAATAACACTCCCAAACAGAGAAGAGGCACAACTACTCCCCATTGACAAGCTGGCTGTTTTATTAGTGATTCTATCCACAGAATGCTCGTTGTTCAAAATAGTCGCACAACCTCGTGACCTGAACAAGTGCATTAAGAAACAGAGGACACCAGCAAGATAAGGACTGTTGGTTAGGTGTACGCTCTGCCTCATTTTTCCTTGATGCTGTGTTATGCCCTGCTGCTTAAAGCAACAGTATATTTTATGCTCAGAGGCTATGGCTTATATTTATACAGATACTTGTAATAATGGTGGAGATGATTTTAAGAAAAATTGTTCTTGGCTGGTTGGAGACTTCTACATTTGAGTTCCCAATAGTGCTTGTGCTGGGGCTGGCTTGAGAGTGTGTTGGGTGGGACTGACTCCCGCTTGAGAAATATGAGGCTAGTAATGTGTAAATTTGTCATCTTCCTCGTAGTCCCAATGACTGAGAAACTGCTCTGCAATATGGAGATTATAATGGGTCGCACAGCAGAGAGTTGGAAGAACAGAGTCTGGAACTATTAGTCCATAACTTAAATTCCAAGGGTAGGAAATTGATTTAAATATGGAGATGAACCATTTTATGGAGTTTGAGTGCTTCTGAATAATTTTGTGGTTTAGTGCCTTCATACTGTGACCTTGTACAGTGAATAAGTGTATTTTACATGTAAACTTTTTGCTATACTAGAAGAGTTCTAAAAAAGATTTTTAAAAATCAAAAATACTGTCCTCTCCTTACTTCTAATTAAAAACTCACCTTACTCTAGAGTGATTATTATATGAAGCAGTATTTGGCCTTGTGATAAAATGCTAAATGGTCATAGTAGTACATTTTATTAATTCTCTTTCCTCCCTCTGAATGATTAAGTGCTTTATTGATGAATGAGTTTGCCATTTCAGTAGATGGTATTTATACTATGAATAATTTTATTACCATTTGAAAATTCCAAAGGAAATATTTCTACAGACATTACTTTTAATTTTTATTTTTTAGAAATAAAAAATGAACCCTAAGAGTTGTAGGAATACGTATTTATTTCTTTTTAATGTAGAAGCTTTGTTGAATTTGGAGACTTGTTCTGAAAATGACAAGTATGGAAAAAACATATAACTACATTCTCCTTCAGAAAAATAGTGTGCAGAATTATTTGAATGCGTGTATTTATATACACATGCAAGCTGTATCATGTATCTTAGTCTTTTGTACTGGACTTTCACATAGACTAGCCCACACACTGGGAAGTCTGCTGAGGTCTGTGTGGTTTCATGCTTGATGCTGAGCGTTGCAGGTGACTGACCTGTAGGAATTGCCTGTAGGTGTGAAATAGCCCATGTTGTGGTAGAGTGAAAAGCTTCCAGGAACAGCCGCTTCTGTGCCCTGGGACAGCCCTCAGTGCAATCGGCAGCATTGCCGTTAGAGTCCCCCTATGGTTGCTCCCAAGGGTCTCAGATGTATGGACAGAGAAAATCCAAGTGTAGAGAACCATGCTCTTAAATAGGTAATGATGCCAATAAAAGGAAGGGTGAGGAACAGCATGATGAAACTAGTCTGAAAACAGATTTGAGACTGACAAAAGGATGTAAAAATGGAGAAACTTGGTTAATGCACAATGAAATACTGTTTAAATTGTAGTGACCTCATGAATAGTGTCCTCTGATTTATGTGCTATGCAGCAGCTGTGAGAACCAAATGACCAGGGCACTTTCCTCTGGCTGCCCATTCCCAGGCTTGGAGCACAGCTCACCTGCTAAATTTACTCACAGAAATGCTGAAATTGCTCAGGGAGCGGTGATAAAACTCAAGCTGTCCTATGACTGTGCCACTGATTAACTATTGCTGATCTTCATGTCAGATCAGAGCTTTTGCTCCATGTACTTTGTCCTTAAAGAATACAGCCAGTTTTCAGCAGCAAGATCTACAGGCCATGGTGCATGAGCCTAATTCATCAAGATCACGACTTGCCCATGATGCAGCCATGCCTCCCTACCTCCTCTTTTTCGATTTGGTTTATTCAGTAATGCTAGCTGCTGGTGATGTTTAATGATATTTAATTACTGTTTGTTGATCCTGTCAGGAAGTTTGTGTTTAATATTGGCTCATGGCTGATTAGAATTTTGAAAATATTCTAAGAGCATGGAAAATCCAGATAACAACACTTAATAATAGTTTTAACGCTTAATCAAGCTGAGCGTTTTCATTTACATGTGTTACCTGAAAAGCTAACATAGGCTGGTACTGATTGGCAGTGACAAAGGTTAGTTTCAGGTCCGAAGAGTCCTTTGAAAATTATAAAACAATTGACTCCGCTGGGTGTGGACATCCAAGAATCTGGGAGGCAAAGCTGTGCTGTTCAGTCACTCAGTGAATCAGATTTTCCTGCTGGTAAGAAATGGGTTAATGAATGCGCTTTAACAAAAAGAACTTTTTGGAGAGCAGGGTGGGAGAACTAATGCTGGTGAGGCAAGACTAATTCCCTAGTGACCTCAGCTGCCTCCCCTCCTGCTCCATCAGCCTGCCATGTCTGAACCTGTCATTGGGTTTCCTGGGGCAGTACCTGCAACCTATATGGTTTGCCTGCAATTACTCCTCATTTACATCTACATTGTGCAACGTAGAAGAGTCTCACTGGCTGGTGGGTTGATCTGTTGCTCCTGAAAAGGGCTCTCAGTTGTTGGGACTATGCGACTTATCCCACTTTTAAAAAGTTGCCATCGCTTTTCGGAGGAGGCCCTGGAGTGCTCATCTCTGAGGCTGTGCAGTCAGCTGCAGCCCTCAGCCTTTCCTGGGTAGAGGCAGATGGTGGTTTTGGACTTGGACAAATGCTCTAACAATTCCCAACATCCATGTCAGTGCCTGGCCTCAAATGGCAGATGTCTTCGATGACTTTTGTTTCTTTTTCGATGTTTAAAAAGCAGAATCTTCCTGGAGTTCATCTGTGTTTTCGCTACTAGTGCTGCAAAATACAGCAAGAGTGCTGTAGGGTGCGTCCAGATTGAATTGGTTATGCTCGCTATAATGCATACAGGTGTGTTGTCTGTATTCTTTGCAATACAGCCGTCATATTTATGTTTATACCAACTTTAAAACTTAGGTAGCTTTAACAGATATGCTTCCCAACTTTCACAGGTCACAGATGTACAGAAAGCCTGTTTAGGCCTGGGCAATTATTTGCTGATTCACTGGCTAATACTGACAAAATTACTGTTCCAGTCTTCAGTTCTGTAGGAAAGTACATATGTATATATGTATAGGCATATTGGGTATGCTGTATACGTATACTATGTTATAAAATGTGTGTGTATGTATTTACATGCATTGATATCTCCTGTAAAATTGCTGTGAAAACCATACAACATCAACTGTGTCATTGTTTATTGGTTAAATTCTAGTATGTCAATGTGAACAAGAGTTTTGACACTGATTGTAGCTGTCTGAGACTTCACTCTATGTGCTTAGTATCCTGTTTGTTCATATACTTCTAATCTTGTACATACACATGCGTAGCTTTTAAAACCAGGTAAGTGAAATTACAATATTAGGACATCAACGATCTGTGTTAAATATTTCCCTAAGTTTTTGCAAAACTGGGGCCCCAAGGATCTTTACTAATGATCTTGTAATAATATACTACCTTAAAGGTAGAAGGATGAAGGTTAAGAAGAAGGAACAAAACAGGATTGGTGTCTTTGTTGCTTTTTAGGAGATTTATGATGAAGTAAAAACTTTCTTTCGCAGGCAAGCACGTATGTCTGTTCTTTCCATTTGGAAACAGCAATATCTAATCTTTTTTCCTGTGTATTGGACAACTTGAAGGGTTGTAGACTATCCTCAATTTTCACTTCAAGTATATGTTTTTATAATCTGTACCTTTTGTTCTTGGTCAGCTTATCCAGAATTTGAGCAATGTGGATATTAATAAAAATATTAAAGATTTCTGAAAGTTCAAAAAAACCCACAAACAATAAATCCTCAAACCACCTCTTCAGTAATTGATTCTGAATACTTTATATCTTCATAGTTGCTTCTAAATGTCATTGAGCAAATCAGGACAGAAAAAAGCTGGTATATTTAAGGTAAAGAAGCTCGGAAAATAATATTACAGAGAAGAACGTTTTCAAATCCTCTTTACAGATCACTGAAAAAAGAAAAATAGATGCCGCCATTTAATTTTGTTGTGATTTTTACAAATTTGAGTTGAGATTAATTTTGATAAGCTTCTACCTGTTGTGATTAAGCCCCACCTCTCTATATTAACCATTATAGTGGGAGAAACGATTTTTTTTTTATCAAAATACTTGAAAAACAAGTTGGTATCAACCTATTATGTGTAGATACCATTCATAACATGTTTGTTGACTTTTGTAATTGCAACTTAGTTAAATGATTTATAATGTTGTGAACCATTCAGAAGGCTATTAATGGCACTTTTGTCTTGTAAAATGAGCCAAAAATCATACGTCTGAAAATTGTTTTCTTTTTTTATAAATGCCGTGAGAATAGACAATAGCCTGGACCGAAGCAATAATAGAGCATGGAGCCAGACAGACGGAATCCTGTGTGTGAGGGTAAAATGAAAGGTTGTTATCCACCCTTTCCTTAATCTTCCTGTGCCAGAGAGCACAGATAAGGCATTTTCAAGCTCTCTTCAATCTATTGAACAGTGGCAGCCATTCATCAGGATCTTGCCATTTACTTGTCACAATAATGATCTTGCAATACAGTAAGGAAACTCAGAGTTTGATGCTTTTGCTTTTGGGTTAACTTTAATTAACTGTGCCAGATTGCTGGGTCAAAAGTTTGAGTGACTGCGTGCTTTTTTTATAAACATTTTGAAAACCTAAGATAACACCAAAAAAAAGATCAGAATGGCACTATCTGAATAGCTTGATAAATTTTCTGATAATGCAACAAAGGGAATATGCTGGAATCTTTTATGTGACGTGACATCTTGTAGCTGCCTGCACATAGGAATGTGGTTTCAGTTAAGTTCCTAATTAACACGAAAAAGAAGTTATTTATTTTTCCTCCTGAAATATCTTTGGTTTCATCCAAATATGTGTGTGGGCTGCCTTTATCTGTTACATGAAAGCTTCCATTTCACAACTTATTTTTAAGGATAAGCCCTTGTAGTCAGCAGGGAAGCCTAAAAGCTTTGCTTCTATTAAAGTGTTTCACTTGAACCTCTGGAGTAGTTACTTACATATTTCAGACTGAAATAATTGCTACTAGGGTTGATATCTCAGAGTATGTTTTCTCATACTGAAATGGACAAAGGATCTAAAGATGCACTAGAAACATAATTTGAAAATTAATTTGCTCAAAAAAAAAAACAAACCCCAAACCAAAACCCACACAACTTTCAGCACTTTCCAGACCATTGCATTTAAATTGACAGATGTGACTGTAACCAATCTGAAGGAGGGTGTGGGTTACTCCTGTTCATGTCAGCGGTGGTTGAATTTGTATTTTGAAATGCAAAATTTAGTCTGTGGTGCACTTCTCTATTTTGAGTAAAAATATTCTATCCCTGTAGTAAGTAATATGAAATGTTTCCCAGTAATTTTGCAGTTAAACAAAGCAGGATGCCTGGGTTTTAGTATGGAAAACCTGTGGAGAGTTTGGATTTTCTTCTATTGTGTATGCAGTATCAAACATTACCTGGGAAGTTACAGCTGGCATTTTCTGGGCCTGAAGCTGCAAATCTCTGGTTCTCTCCTTGTCACTCTGTTTCATGTTTGTCACCTGGAAGGTGCTGCTATGAGCACCCCTGCCTGGCCCAAGACAACTTTGTAATGAACGGACAGAAAATGTTTTATGATTTTCTGTCTAGAAGTGAAATGATTTCTTTCTCTGCCAGAGTCTGCTTGTGTTGGAGATGGTGGCAGTATTTCCTCTGTTCTTTTGCTTTGCCTTTGATCAGTGGGTCTAGGGGAGCATTTTTTTGGTAGCCTAGAAATATAAATTTTCTTCAAACTCAGTATTAAACTAGTGCTTCTAGGGTGGAGGAAACATAATCTTGGAAATCACCCTTTGTAGATGAAACATAAATAACTCATAAATATAGGAATTAGTCACAATTGGACCCAAATTCTAGTTTGCAAACCCTTTTTTCATCTGCATTTTTCCCTGGGGTGCTGAATTTGTCCCAGTTATCCCACACTGTATCTCTGTGTTGGGCCATTTAATGGGTTGTCCAATGAAGATTTTGAAGTTCTATGCCAAACTGTAGAATTTTAACATGTAAACTCCAAAGGTTTTGACTAGAATATAGCCAAAATTTCATTCCAGCATTTTTCGAAACCATTATTATAAATTACTAAGTACATTTAATTCCTCTAGATATAAATGAAAAACAAATCAACAGATTAATGGAGTAAAACACTCTTAAAGACTGCGTAAACTCCACTGGGAGCCTCTTTTCAGTGTACTGGGCAAGGTGTGTGTTTACTCTGCTCTGACCTTCTTCCCTTGGCTCTGGGTAGGAGCTGCTTCTTCAGCTGCAGAAAGGACCTTGACCTGATGGACCTTTGGTTTCAGTCAGCACAGTTCTTATGGGAACATTTTGTTTGGTGGGGTTTTGGTCAAATCACACTCATTAGCAAAGTCCCACTCCTGCCGAGGGTGTATCTGCGCAAGAGCCCAACATCCTACTGCAACAGCCGGGCTTCCTGCTCCAGCTCTGCCTCAACTCTGAGCGTGTTCAACCCCAAATGTCTGTTTTTGTTTTGTAACCCTATGATAACCTTGAAACAAATGGTTTTTCTGTAGGCCACTGTTTCCAGTGCCAAAGAATTAAATTTTCCTAGTTAGCCTCACAGGATGTCTAGGCGGGTGGTTTTTTTTTTTTTTTTTTTTTTTTGGTTGGGTTAAAAAAAAATAGTACCGTTTTCTCTATTGGGGTGTTACTGAAAGTATTAAAAAATATTTGTGTGTTCTTTCCTTATCCGGCATGTTTGATAAAGAGTGATTTTTAAGACTTGCTGATGAAGATACCATCTTCTGAGGGTTTTGTTTTGGTTTTTTTTCTGGATGAGGTTCCTGTTTTGCGTGGTGTCTGCTTTGTATTATGTTTTAGTAGTGTCCAAAGCCTATTTCAGATAAACCAGGCACAGTGACTTCCTTCACTTGGGAAGGCTACACACAAATTATACTTATATTCTGCTGAGCCCAATGTGTCTTTGCAAAACCTTTTAAAATGTAATTGCTCTTTAACGTACTCCTGAAAACTTGACTGCAGGTTTTTAAAGTAGACTGGTCAATATGTAAGAGAGTTTTTTGCCTTGTGGTAACTGGAGAATGATAAGCACTGGTAAAGATTTTTATTATATAAAACACTTGTTGAGTTTGGAAGCAAACTTTGAAAGAACGCTGGTGGTTTATGTTCCACATTTGCTGACTTCAGCACGCTCATTAAGGCTGGTGTTTTACTGATACCACTGATAAAAATTATAGAAGGAGACAAGCCAAAGGGGCTGCCATCCTGCAGCACTAGCCATTGTGAAGCATGAGCTGGGAAAGTTTGTGAATGCCAGCATCTGCACAAGCAATGCATTTTGCTTGCATAGGCAGCCTCCTGTTGACTCGCTTATGGGGAGTGAGAGCAAAAGAGTAATGTCACTGGTTAGCAGTGAGGCTGGTGTTACTCAGTGTCTTGGGCAGGACTGTAATTTATCTTTAAAATAAAAAATCGTGGAAAGTAGTTTATAAATTATGCCCTCAGATTAATTGAAAATATCACCTTTCTCTATTCCAAAGACTGTAAGTCTTTATTATGTATTATTCTCCCAGTTCATGGTTAAAAATGGTATGTATACACTTCAGTGAAATGTGAGTATCAAGATCTGGATGGATGGCAGGATGTCTTTATTACAGAACTAAGAGCATCATTGTCTGTACTGGGATATCTGAGCTGTAATGTCATGTCAATTAAGGTATGCAAAATTGCACTGATGGGAAAGTGCATAGCAGGTAGAAACAGTGAAATATAATTAAGAAGAGACAGGCAGAGGATGGTTTTAGGGGTGCATATCCTAGCTCACCAAACTGTTATGGTGAACATCTATTAGAGAGCACTGCCTTCTGTAGGCTTTCAGAATTGGCTCAGTAGCTAAACACATTATCAGATTTATGATGTTTCCTGAAGTTAGAAAACAACATATTGTCATATTCTAAGCAATAATGAATAATAGTCTGCATAAGTTAAAGCGTTCTTTGGCTTTCTTTTCCGAAAATAAAATTTTGTAATTATATGTTTTTAAAAGCAGAAGAGAATGCTTAGTCTACTGTACTATCATGAAGATAAATATGAGTCTGCTTCTACCTCCATTGAAACTCAGGCTAAACTCTACTTGCTGTCAACTCGGAAGGACCAGTTG
>KZ505720.1:930286-975884 GCA_002844005.1 Limosa lapponica baueri
TTTTTTTAAAAGAAAAGACCTCTTGAAAATCTTGATTGGTTCAGGCCTCTATTTTGCAGTTCATAGAATCTACTGAAATCAGAGATGGTTATTTAACCCTATGACAGATGGAGCCAGGATGTCTGTATCATCAAAGAGAGGAAAAATGAAATGTGAGTGAGCACAGAAGTCAGTAAATATGAGAGTAATTGGAGTGGGCATGCTGAGAGGGTAAGGAAGGATACGTTGCTGTCACTTTTTTTTTTTTTCAGCCGTCAGCTTTGAAGCCAGCTACTGGTCTGTGTAAGTGACCTCTCCAGCCTAAGCTGAAAGAGGTTAGGGGGTTATATAAACGCACAGCTCTACATAAACCTTTCAGGGACACCTATCCAGAGTGTTTTTCATGATGACAGGGCAGATGTGCTCCTTGCAGAGGATGAGCTAGGTGATCTGAATTTGTATTTCCTTTTGAAGGTATTTTACAGCTTGACCTTGGTTGTGAGCTAGAGTTTTCAATATACTTTGAATGTTTCCTCTGTCTTTTGTTATTAAGTACAGACAGCTGGTTAGAAAAAAAGTAGTCTTGATGAAATATATAATTGTTCTGCATCCTTGAAATGCTGCATGTTACTCATTATTGAAAAACATGAGGCAGTTAAGACAGCAACAGACTGGACTCGGGTTGTCAGGTTATAATGTCCTTTTAACTGCTGGAGATGGAGCTTAATGCTACCTATTGCAAAGCTGTTCCAGAACCTTGCTTGTGTGGTAGTCTTAGATGGTTTCAGTTTCCAGACCGGGTGATTTTTATAGCGATTATGTCAGTATTATCTTGTGGGTTAAATGACTCTTTTTTTTTTTTTAGGGTTTGTTGTGGCTAAGTGTTTTTTATCCATGACAGCTTTTGTTTTGTTAGGTACATCAAACAAGGAAAGTTCCTTTGGTTTTCTTGCAAAATTGAGAATCGAGTCTGACTTTGTCTAGGCAAGGAAGTTGGGCTAAGATAAAGAATCATGATGAACTAGGAACTAGAACAAGCTGAATGGGATGTACTGGGAACAGCATCATCTACTCAACCTTCCTCCTTTCTGGTTTTTGAATTAGACACAAGGTTGCAAGTCTTTCCATTACATGAATGTCAGTAACTATCCATGAAACCTCCTGATAGAGTGTGTTTCTCTTCCCTCCACTACTGATTCAGTGGAGCTCAACAACCTCCAATTGTCCTCAGTTAGACTTAGTGCAAAAGATTAGTGTAATGAATCTAAAAATCACTGTTGATGGTCCCTGTGAAATATGCGATAACAGATGGTGGAATTTGAAGTTTAATAGGCTTCAGTTTCTCTTTCAACTTTTAATATAGGATTCTTATACATTAATTATACTGAGAAAAGACCTTGGGGGAGGTCAGGGGGAAGTTGAAAACTCAAGTGGCCAGGAGTTAAGGAGATGTCAGAATTAAGTTTTGTGCATGAGCATACAGCACAATTTGGACTTCAGTTATAGGACTACAGCTGTGGCATTTGAGACAGAAGGGGTTGTGTCTTTTTTCTCTATTCTCAAATGGCAGTGGTTTGCAGAGTTGGATAGAATGTGCAGAATTCATTTTCCTTGGGAAAAAAATGGATATTACAGGACTACTGAATTGTATGTCTTTTTTGAGGTCTGTGTTTATCCTATTGAATATTTGCTTGCAAGATTGTACCACGTCTTGAGATGGCATAAAATAGATCTTGAGAAACATAGGAGGGTAGTTGACATTACTTAATCAAATTACCAAAGCTGGTATTTGATGCATCACATCTTAACACGACTTTCCAGTTTCTCGGGTTTTTTCGTCTGCTTCCAGGCATTATCTTCAGTTTGTTGTTGTGGGAATTGGTTTAAGGTTGCTTTGAAAAGTATAGGGGATCTGGGGAATACTGGTCACAGGTGTAGTGTTGAAGATGTGGTGTAGACCATCAGCAGGTGTCAGACAGCCTCCTGGAGCCGTGCTTTAGAGTTGGCTGCACCTTTTCCATTACTGCATTAGCTGGCTCGCCTGCCTTTGTATACAAGAGCTGGGTGAACAGATGGCTATGTTTGTAGAGAAGGAGTAGGCAAATTACCTAAAGAGATCTGGTAAGGGGGCAAGAATAGTTGGGGAACAGGTAAGAGGTTAGGAAATGCTTACTAAGGAAGAGGTATATTCCCTCCCTATCCTGGTACATTAAAAATACGCAGTGGCTGTATGCTGTCATCCTGTCCACATCCACATGTAAACATGCATTTAGGAAAATGCGTTCCCTCCCAGGCCTGTGCCCTCCTGGTTTGAGGACAAGAGGTGCTTAGAGGGGCTCAGCTGAGAGGCAGGCTCTTAGTCCTGCAGCTGTATTTCATCTGTCCATTTGTGCTTGTTTGATGCCTGCTCTATCTCGATTAGCACATGAACATTGCCTAAAATTACAGCTTCCATGTTTAATTAAAACTGATTACTGATTAAAGAGCTAGTGAATAAAAGGAGGAGGAAAAAATCAGCTAGAAGGCTTGGCTGAGCTACATGACTTTCATGTAAATAGCTTTGCTCATGATGAGCTGAAAAAAGTTTCCCTTAAGGTAAGACTTGAGGGTTTTATTTTTCTTTTCAGCTGTCAGTCTTGGACCTTTAAAGTTAGCCTGAAAGAATGTGTTTATTTTTCTTGTAGAACTTGAAATCTTCTGTACTAAACAAACATATTGAACTCGAGGCCACCTCACATTGTGAACTTCTTGAATTATCAGCAGAGCAGTATGAAAGATCTCCATTCCTGTCCTGATAACAGTGATAGATGTGAGAGACCCTAAAGAAATGCCCATTATCTATCTTCCTCTTTTTGTCAAAAAAACAGAGTGCCCCAGGTCAATTCTGGAAGTTAAAAACAAAGCAAAAAGCAATTAATTCTTCATTACTTGTGCTTCAAAAAAGAATTTGCAATTTTTTTGGCAGAAGAAAAATGTATTCGAAAACAACGCTCAGAAAACAGGACTGGTTGCCATGAGTTTTGCCATACTGTTTTGAGTGAGGGAACTGAAGTGTAAAATACAAACTTTTTCTTGGTTTTTGTGCATGTCTATATGATTATAGTTATTTCACAGAAAGATTTTTTACCATGTAAACTTCCATCAATCATAATAGGTTTATAAAAATAAAATTAAATAAGTGAGAAGGTTTGACTGCCAGAAAAGCAATGAAGTGAGGACCTGGCTATAGAATTCATTACCACTTGAACTGGGAGATTTATTAAGAAATATCTAGTGCATCTTTTAAATTCTGTGCAAAGTTGTGGGTTTTATACCCACAGTAATGTTTTGCTTAAGGCTAAAAATCCAAACAAATAATGCTTAAGCTAACAACGTGTGTTTATGCATGACAGCAGTAGTGCTACTGAACTCTTTTAATGAGTATTCCTCTGTCCTTACCATGCCATAAGCCACTTCTTGCTTTTTGGTGTTCAGTGTAACTGCTGAATTTATTCCCAACATCCATTTTATTTCAGTTTCAAATAAGAGTTTTTGAACACTGAAGAGTAAGTAGCAGCATGTAGCAGCATCTGTTTAACATCATTCATGATATAACTTCCATCTCGTGCATCTCAAAGGATTAAAATGTCAGGAAAGCGAAAATTACATTAAGACCAATCAAATAACACATAGCTGTGCTGAACTGCTTAAAAATCTAGAAGTTCTTTTAAAGGAAATGTACCCTTGAAGTGATTTGCTACTGTCTGGTATATGTTTAAAAATTGCCCCTTTCGAGATCATTTCTTTATCTCTGTTAAATGGATTTTATCACACCTAACAACTACAAAAAATTGAGGTTTTTCATGAAAATGAGATATGATATCTGGCTTTCAAGGATCAGGTGAGACCACGCCTTTTGAATTTAGAGATCTAATAACTCACATGGGAATACGCTGATAGAAGGCAAGCATGCAAAGACATGTTTAGGTTTAAGGGTATGGATGGTATTTGAACTCCAAACATTTCCCACCACCTGAGCTGGATACAGCCTCTACTCAGCCAAAATGTTGTAAAGTAAGACTATTAAAGATGGCCCAAATTAACTAATTCTACTTCATGTTTCAATCTCTCAGACAGTTTTTGCATCTCAGCTGGGGAGAACAGCCACTCTGGTGGCTGCAATACACAACTGCAGCAATAGCTTGCAGTTGCCTGACTGTACCAGAGGAAGGGTGTGAATAAATCCAGTATAAGTGATGAGTGAATTCAAAGCCCTTTAGCTTGCAGTGGACAGTGCAGGCTTATCTTCATCTGTTACCTGGCAGGTTTAATTGCCTATTGTAATGGAAATCTCACACTTTTTTTTTTTCTTCCCCCTCTTACTTGTACCTTCTGCAGTCCTCTTTTATGATAATCTTGAAGGCCAGACTTCTGTTGCTAAATAGAGGAGCTCAAGTGGAGCTACTCTGCGATGCAGGTAAAAACATCAATGTTATTCTGGTCTTAAGAGACTGTGTTTGAATTATTCTTTCCAGCGTTGGAAGAAGATCTCCTTTGAGAGCCTGATACGGATTAGAGCTGTGGATCTGCTCTCAAAGAGGAGAGAGGCCCTGTGTCTTGCAGTGTCAGAGGGTGCTTTGCCAAACATTCAGGCAGTGTAGTGTTGCAGCCTCTACTAATATGTATTTATTTCACATTTGTAACTGTGAGGGGAGAAAAAAGCATCCTGGACTCATAAAGCTTCAATAGCTTTAGCAGCATGAAAAAGTCAGGGGAATATAAATTTCTGAAACACTACTACCTCTTCTGAAGTTCTGCCCTTGTAATAAAGATTACTCTGTCAGGGAATCCTGGATATTGCATTCACAGATCTTTAAGTCAGTTACTGCTGCAGCTGTGTCTGAGGAATTCTTTCTGAAAGTGAAATGAAGTGCTTTTTTTGTCTTATCTTTTTGTTATGGAGATCTGTCACTGTCATTTCCCAGAGACTTGCGAGAACAACTTTCCCTGCTGACACAAAATTTTTTTACTTCCTAGAGCCTTCATTTTTTTAGGGGGTAGCTGAACCGGAAACCTTGTGCTCGCCGTACAGCCATAGTCGTGCTGAGTAGCGGGTGCCCAGGGAGGGAGACTATCTTCCCCAGGTGCAACGTGCTGTAGAGGGCACCTTCACAGAGCTTGCGTTAATCTGGACAGCACATACAAACTGTAATTGCAACCAACAGACAAATCCCTAGGGTACTGTTGTGGCATGCACAACATTACATAAATACACCACTAATAAATTGGGTGTGGGAGTAAAAGCTGGGGAGAACAAATTTCTGATTTCAAGGGGAGGGAGGGGGCATGGGTATGGGTTATTTGACATAGAAGCAATGTGCTGATGAGGCACTAAAATCTCCATAGGCTCTACCCCCCTCTTCCTACCAGAGAATTCATGCCTGTGGCAATAATTTGAGGGATCCTGGGATCTGGCCTGAAAGTGAGCTGCCTTTTCCAGTTCTGTCATTGATTGTATTTGTGTTCCCCTTGCCGTAAGGGGGAAGAGATGTCCTGCTATGTCTTGGCTCTTTCCATAAATTTGCTTCATATTTGTATGCTTTCAAAGTATTATGCTACTTTTGCAACTTTCTCATAACTCAGTGGCTAATTCCTTTTCAGCTGTGCTTTTATGGGGAATCAGTTTCTTGATACACCCATAGAAAAGGCTGAGTTTACATCTTTAGGAGTTGATCACTGACCATTTTTTTTTTTTTCCTTAGGACTAATCCAGTTCTTTAATGAGGTGCCAGAGGATGTCTTAGGCACTCTTTGTGCCAATTTCTCGTAACACCCAGTGTTCTTTACTTGCAACAGCAAGTATGCCTATCTCTATTAGTCATGAAAAAGTTAGAAGCATCCTAGCAATTAATTCCTACTAATGCGCATCCTGCCTCTCCACCTTATTGCAGCACTCTGAGTGTGCATATTTAGCATAAATAATGTACAAGCTACAAAAAGACACTAAGACATGGATAATACAGTACTATAGTTACTACCAAAACCTGTCTAGAAATATGAGGGGTTTTGTACCATTGTAAACATAACAAAATTACAAAATTCATGTACCAATATTTACTTTAGCATTCTAGAGAGTTAGCAATCCCGTTTTCCACAGCCTCCTGTGCTGTTGTTCTGTTGCCTGGATATTCCTCCACAAAGAAGATGAGTGGTGAAGAAAGGATTTCTTTACCAAGAAAAGAAGGAACTTACACATTTGTATCACTGCTCCAACATGACCAGTAATGCCACATGAGTTGCAACATGGAATTATATCTGTCAGTATTATGCAGTTGTGAATCTATCAATTTATTTTCATCTCCTGAAGTAATGAGTTGAAAAATATTTTCACCGTTATTAAAAATAAGACACAATCTTATCTTTTCATTCTTCCTTTTAATGGAATTTTTTTGGGTTCAAACAAAATTTCTTGCCATATTGCTGCTCAAAAAAGGAGGTCAAGGTCAAAATCTGAGGCATGAAGCATAGCAGTCAAAAGTGAAGAGTTTCTTCACTGTGATCAAAAGGCCTTACAGCTCAGCTTTTAGGTGCCACAGTGCAGAGGAGTAAAGGTTTGAATACAAAAAGAATTTGCAATAGAAGTACTAGAGAGTGTATAGGAGTCCATGTAGTCAGCAATGATGTAGGACTTGTGTGTTCCTGGTACTAACCCTGTCTTAAGGTCAGGGAGTACATTTTCCTCTGTTTGCTTTGTTCCTGTTGTAGAAATTCCTAGTTTAGTTTTTCTTACTGCTGCTAGTGACATTTGCTAAATATGTAATGTAGCCAGCTCATTTTTCATTCTTGCTTTGAATTTTTCTGTGCCGTAAAAATTTCCAGGTAAAGACAGCAGCATGTTGTCCCTTTAGAGCCCCAGACAGTGCTTCCCAGCTTGCGACAAAAGTTGGTATCCATGACTTGCAATTACTTTTGAAAATTAAGAGAGATTGGTAGGTGCTTGAATAGTCTGCTGTAGCAGAAGCTTCAGCAGAGTGTCAACCAGGACTTCAACCCTGCCCTGCACCCGCTCCCCACTGCTGTGGCTTCATTTAATACCTGTTAACTTCATTCTCTCTTCTAAAATGCCAGCACTATAATGTTACTTTATGTAGTTTTCTGACCTCATACTGGAAAAATCTGTTAATCTCCTGGTTATTATTATGCCCTGCCAGCTGCTAACTCACTGCAATTTAGGATATTGCTAAACCCTGCTGCTTTATACTCCCTCTGGACTCTTTTGTCTTGTTGTTGACCACTTCTTCTAAAGGTGCTGGCTTCTTTCCCACTCCTCCCCATTTGAGCAGCCTATCATCAATCCTCCTTATTATTCTTATTGCTAGTAGCATAGGTATGTTTTGACTTCTTAAAAAGAACAATTGCTACTCTTACATTGGAAGCTAAAATTTGAAAATCTGTAGAACATCTGTAGTCTGTGTAATGCTTTTGTGTTGATCTTGTGATTCAGTTCCTGCTGTGATGTGGAGCAGCACCTCTGACATGATGGGCATTCCACGGCTATCTGCATAAAAGCAGTGTTTCTGCCAGTTCATCAGCAAGGAGCCTTTTTTATTTGTAATATTCTTACAAGATCTTCCTGGTAGTTTTTCAACACCCACTAATTAAACAGCTAAACTTTTACTGACTGTTGTATGGGAGTAATGAAAGAGTACCCCAAGATGCAGATACAGAAAGAGGAGTTCCTGGAGCTGCAGGAACAGTTTCACCGTCTTGCCCTCTTTAAGGTCTGTAGTTTGACTGTGTCTACTGGTGGAATCCAGCAGGTGATCCCACCTGGGATGTGTCTGCTCGTGGTAGACATAAAAATATGCTTCTAGCACAAAAATATCTGATCATATTTTTCCTTCTTTGTTCAGTTTGTGGGAGCTGGGACATGCCTGTCTTCCAGGCATTTGTTGGGGGATTCTGCTTTTTGTTAGTTTGCTATATGGGTGGGTTGTTTTTAACATGAAGGTGCTCAACTAATGCCAATTGCTTTGGGCAGAGTACAGCATTTTTGGTGTCAGAGGGACACAGCAAAGGAAAGACTTTCTTGGTGTACAGTGTGTCACCTGTAGTTAAGACTGGAGGGGTTTTTCTGGGCATTTTCAGCTATGTTTGGCTGTGTGTGCATGGGCAACCTCAAGGGGGGTTAATAAAACCCTTCATACAGATGGGTACGGGTGGGCACTCTATCAGTTGTGTGTGTGTGAGAACCAGTCATGACAACAGCTCTCTTCCCAGTAGACTGAGGTGAAGGTGACTGTCAGGCAGGAATCACACCACAGGGGGGATGGTCTCTTCCGTGACTGTGGCTGATGGAGTCACTGCTGGGTGAGCAGGAAGGGCTGGAGCCAGGCTTCTCGTGATGAAGGTGTTTGGGCAGTGGGAAAGCAGCAGGGAGGGCTGCGGGGGACATGCATCCCTCGGGGAGATGCTCCCTTCTATTCCGTACATACTATTAGCTGCTTCCATACAGCACAGGTTTTGAAATAATTTTGGAAATAACTTTTCTTTGAGAAATAATTCATATGGCTGCAGGAGCGTGTCATACTTTATTTCCTCCCCCATGTGCCACTCTGCATTTTGGATGCTTATGGCTGTGGGATGGGAGGATTGCCCTCAGCCAGGACTGGGATGTGGCAGAAGTGCTGGATCAGGATATGACCCCTGCCCCTTGCTGGGTGATGTCTGTATGTGCATGTTTTCACTTTGTGTAATTAGATGCATGCAGTGGCCTGAGATGTGGAGCATTGGAGCCTCTTCTGCTCTTGCTTTCTGCCTGTTCTCCATAGGGATTTTTAGACTAGTCCTTGGTCTAATACTGCTTGGATACTTTAGAAGGAAATCCTATGTGGAAATCTCTGATTTTTCTCATGGCCTTTGTGACCTTTGAGCTCATTTAGTCTTCAACCAGTCCTCTGTCTTCTGAGGGTTTCCTTACCCACCCCTGTTATTGTCCATCACTTAGTGCTAGCCCTACTCTCCACCTACCTTCCTTCTCACGCTCTCGCAAACAGCTTAATTTTAGAAAAAAAAATTCTTAAACACTCTGATAACTTTATCCAGTTTTCATCTTCTTACTTTCTTTTTTTCCTTTAAAGTCTTTTGCAAGGATAGAGGTGATCACACAAAGAACTTCTCTTTACTCTCAGTGACCTGCTTTTTCCCAAATCTTACTGAACCACTCAAATACTATTCCCCAGAACAATATAGCAATAAATCTCTGACTTCAGCAACTACTAGGCGAAAATCTCATTGTACTTAAACGAAATAACAAAAGGTCCCTGTGTGGCAAGTCAGTGTTTTTCTCCTGGCAGAGTTTGGAGACAGGCAAACAGGATGCAGGGGCTCTCTTTCTGTGGTGATGCAAAATGAAGCTGTTGGGCTGCTTGTGAGAGTGAAGTTTGTCTCATAACTTTCCTTCTTTCCTGGCAGCCTTTTGAGGAGCATTGCTAGTTCAAGCTGGGGAGGTGGAGGGCCTGTGGCTCCAGGCTGTGGCTGGGAAGCATCCCCATTGAGTTGCACGTCTCCAACCAAAACGGCCTTTTCCCTTTACCTGTGAAGGGCCGCTGGTTGGCCTCCATGAGCCTTGCTGGTCAGGACAAGGGGAGGGAGACAAAATTATGCACAGTATGGCAGAAAGGCCCCTACTTTTAGGGGTCAGGCAGGCAGGAGCTGCTCCACTCAGCCTGCATGTACTTGGAACAAATAAGGGTGCGTGTTGGGCTTTGTGTAACCTGGGTCGCGTCATCTGGCAAGTAAACAGCTGAGCATTCAGGTTTTCTGCAACTCAGTCCTGTGCTTTAATCGCTGTTCATCACCGTTCCTTTCATTACTGGCCAAATCTGTAGCTTAATTCCCTGTTGCAGTATTTCTAGCTCAATTTTAATAACTTTATGTTCCCCTGTGAGTGTGAATCAATGGCCTTGTGGAGGCTTTGAGGCTCTTGCTACAGTCATCTTAAAGCTTAAATGGTGATCCTTGCTGCTGTAACTAGATATGTTTTTAATCATATATTGAGCAATGTGCTTGAGTCCTCCACATATGTGCTGAGTCCTATATGCAGTATAATGCTGCTCTCCATTGTAACTCCAGAGCAGCCCTGTACTACCTCCATGACAGCAGTTGTCTGGGCCCTGGTGAAAGTCTTTGGAAAACAGCAGGTTCAGGAACACATCTTCTCCATCTTGTCCTCTCTCACCTCTGGCTTGCTTGCAGCACTGTAGCTTCTGCCTGGGTATCTTTTGAAGTATTCAAACCTGGATGTTTTGTGAAGTTCTGGTTCTTTCCCTTATTGCCAGGAGAATTCACAAGTATTACAATAAGACCTGATTAAGAAAAAAGTAATGCTTGCTACCGCTTTATTTAATAGAAGTCTTGAAGGATCAGGGGCTATTTCGAGTACAGTGAGGCTCTTGTGGATTAACTTTTTTTTTTTTTAAGCAAACAGTATGTAATGAGAGTTTTGTTCACTGAAAATGTAATTTCATCATGATTAACTCACAGAGAGTTAATGTAATTAAAATGTACTGTTGGTTTTTTGAATCCAAAGTAATTTTGCAATTAATAGCATTGACCTCTATATGTGTGCAGGTTAAATGGAGGAGAAAAGTGCTGTAATCAGTGTAAAGAAATTGAAAGAATCATGGATCCTTTAGAGGGAGAAACAGTAACTCTTGTGGTCGCAGAAACTCACTGGGAAAGTGCTTGGTTTGCAACCCGCAGCAGAAGGCAGGCAGCAGCTCACGAGGTTAGAGAGCTTGTACAGTCACTGGATATTCCAGCCGCATGAGGGGCTGGCACCGATCCATTTGCTGGAAGACTTTACAGATGTGAGCTGGGCAGGACTGTTGTTTTAGGCAGCCAGTGTGAAGCAGGAAATGACCTGTATGGAGCAGGCGGTTAACGAAGAAAGATGCGAGTGAGATGGACCTCTCTGGGATGGCTGAAGGGATGTTGTTCTGAAAATTAACCTTATATCGTTCAAGTTTAGCAGATCATCACATCTGGTGTTTGCATACGATACAGCTGAATTCTTGCTAAAACCCTTTGAAAATTGTCGTAAGTGTAACTTTAAGCTGGCTAAGAAAGGTTGGATGATATCATAGGCTTTTGATGATACAGAAGTCTTTCTGCAGAGACAGAGATGCGATATGTCTGCATGTATTGTATTGTACTCATGCTGTAGGGAAAGTTACATTGTGATACTACTAGTCTTTGACTAGACTTGACATAACTTTTACGAACTCTGAAAATACTATTCCAGTTGTATTTATAAATGCTTCAGGATGGAACAGCAAAAATACAATTTCTATGTGTAGCAATTTATATAAAATGGGTCAAAACAACCTTAAGCAAGGGTAGATCCAATATTAATGCCTACCGCTTCAGACACTCTTATTTATTATTTTATACTGCTAAGTGCCTAGAGGTGGTGGAGGTAAGTTGTGTTAATGAGTGCAATGTGCACTTTTTTGATGACTGAAGTTGGCTATAACACACTTGATAAGCAATAATTAGCTGAAGATGCCAACAGATGGAAGAAAGTCAGTATTCTGACAGAAAGGCAGAGCATAAACAGAGCAGAGACCACCATGTTACCGCAAGGGAAGTGTGCGTCTATTCAGAGTAAAAGAATTTTGAGAAATTTAGCATGATTAATATACTATAAAATGATCCTTTGCAAGGTGATTTATATCATGTCAGAGGTAACCTTGACCTGGATTTCGTACTGATGTTCTTTGGGTAATGATCAGGAAGTGCTTATATGTCACAGTTTAAATAAAAAAGATGTGCTTTACTCCTGTGCTTTCTGTGAATGTTTTGAAACGTTTGTTTTAAGTTATGTTGAAGTAAAAAATGGTGTTTTGCTGTAGGCTTTTTTCCTGTTTTGCATTTACATCTCAGATGGAGAATCTTGCTTTGATCACTTGACACCAGTAAAAGTGATCTTCTTCAAAAGACCGGAGGACGTGGTAGAATCTCTGTTGTTGTCATATTTAGAAGGCAACAGAGGGATATCTTACCTTCATTCATCAATAGCTTGCTAATAAGAAAAGCTACTAGTTGCGAGAGCATCAGGCCATAAAAGCTTTTATCTTACATGGAGTCCATGAAGCAATGTCAGTTGCCTTAACTGACAAATTCGCTGAGTTTGCTGGTCTGATGGAGTCTTCAGTGCGATCCTTTCACATTCTTTCATGTTGCAGCATTTAAGCTGAACTATCTGTACAATTTTCATATCAATTTTGTTTTCCCCTTTTTTTTTTTTCCTTACAGGAAAGACATGCATAATCTAAGTTAAAAGTTAAAATTCCTATTTAAAGTATATTCAGAATTTCAGATACTTGTTTTCAAAATGGGCAGGCTAACTAACTGATTTCCTGTCAAGCAGGTAGCACGTTTTATGTCTTTTGATTCAGTAGTCCAAAGTAAACAAGATGTGTGTTTAAATAGATTTAGCGAATGTACCTTCAGCAGCCACACTCTCTGTACCAGCTTTCCGGGTGTTCCCAGACTTCAGTAGCTGCTTTTCTAGACAACCTCGCATGCTGCTTGCTCCTGCTACAAGGCTTCACTTGGTTGAAGTGAGTCTATCTGACCACTAGCTGTGTGTCCCGGTTACTTGTTTTTTGTTGTTGTTGTTGGGCCTTTGTTCCTGAATTTAATTTGTTTCCCTAGATATAGGGCCCCACAAGGTCAGGATCTGAACACCATAATGGCAGCTGCCAGAGCTTGGCTTATTGTCAGCACTCTTACCTACACCATGTATTTTCAGAATAATGGCAGTCAATTAGTTATAGATGCATCCTGTTAAATAGTTTGAGGAAATGCATCCTGTGTGGCTTTAACTCAGAAACCATAATGGTAAGTTTTCTCTTTTATGAGCCCCGTAGAAGTATGCTATGAAGACAGCAATAAATTAAGCTGTGTTAGCTTACATTTTTATTAGCTAGTCATTTTATTAACTTATTTTATGAGTTTACTGCAGGAAAAATGTTGTGGTCCAAATGCATTATGAGCAATTTAAACAGTATTGCTAGTCCAGAATCGTTAAGTGGTCTGAATTCATTAAGGTCCTTTCTTGGCTGGAACGTGTGGTTAGGTTGTTTTTTTTGTTTTGTTTTGTTTTGTTGGTTGATTTTTTTTTTTCTTTACACATTTTCAGATGCGATTTACACTTAATTCTTGAAAGTGATTGGAGCCTATGGTAGCAATTTTTTTTCCAACTGTATGAAAGAAATAACACCACATTTGCGTCTTCTGTATCTTACGGGAGTCTGTCCACATCAAGGGGCCCTGTTTGTTACCAGAGTTTCATATCTCTGAAGTTCAAAGAAAAATGCAGTTAATCAAACCCCAGGCCCCCTGACTTAGATCTGCTGTGTTTGATTTCCATCAGTATTCATGGTTAAGTCATTTCAGTGGCATAGTGTTTCTTACAGCTATTGCATATTTCCCCAGTATTCAGTAACCACAATGCCAGTGAAGGTCAGCAGATGAGCTTTCCCTGATGTTCCCTAAAATCGGCAAAACAAATAAGGGAAAGAGTTTCTCTCACTGGAGCTGGAACTTGCAAGAATACATTGAATTAATTATACCTTATTTTATAACCTTAATTATGGTATTTGTCTCAATATTAATAAGAGACGTTCACGGCTATGGATTTGCAAATACAGGCAAAGTGGTTTAAGGAGCCAGAAGCTGGTGCCCTCTTGGTCAGTAAGGCTTATGGCCCTATGGTTGGGATGCAGGAGTGGCAATTAGCTCTCAGGCTAGATTTAAATGACAGACTCCCTATGTGTTTTCGATTCTCTCTTAAATATTCCAGAAGGTTCTTCGAGTTATAAAATGGTGCAAAATCCAACATGAGCACTTTTAAAAACTGTTACTGAGCTCAAAAATATAATACTCAAATAAGCATACACAAAAGTATATTTGATTCAAAAATCTATTCCCTGTGTTTACGGTATTATATTTACCGTTTGTATTCACATGTATCTTCCTTTCTGGACTGAAGGTTTTGTGTTTAGGAACTTCTGATTCAGTCTTCCTTCTGAATTTACTTCTACCATGTCATTCCACATATGCATAACAGCACGTCTGAAATTCCTGGAGTGATTGGAGGGTTAAGCCATGGCCCATATAAACAAACATGCTGCCTCTTCAGTCTCATGGCTATAAGTCATTTTGTCAGTTGTCTTATCTGCTATCTGAACTCACTTGCTCTTTATAGCATATGTTGCCAGAACAAGGGCTGATATTCATGACCAGAAATTGAAGCTGACAGAGTTTGTAAAGAAGCAGCAACACAAACCAGGACAAGCTGCTATTATTTGCTGTATTTGTCAATACTGCATTTGAAAGAAATATTTTGCAGCCTGGTGACATGGATGATAAATGACTGTTTGCTGCATTGTACCACATAATCTGGGTGAACTGATACATCACTGGGAATTTGTGTCCTTGGGGCAAGCTGCTAAGGAAAACAAAGATGTTGAATGAAAGTGCTCTAGACAGTCAAGCCTTTTCATATGTAATTTGGAGGTGTACTAAAAGTGCTGACAAAACCAAAATGATAAAGTGACTGCTGTGTCTCAGTATTTGCATTCAATGGGTGTGTCTAGAAAGAGTTATTTCCAGGAGTGTCTGAAGGTGGGACTAATTACTGCTGTTATGCGAACTGATTTCATCATGGAAAAGCTAATGATAGGAATTCACAGCCAAGTCATTTGAAGTCATTACTGCGCACAGGAGATAACCTATATTAAGAAGCTGCAATGAGTAATGGTACAGTGCTCTGGGAACCCAGCAACAGTCCACCTGATCTTCTGGCTCCTCTTTCGCAATAAGACATACTTGGTGTAAGGTTGCTTTTGTTGGCATGTATTAATAGGCGCTTTTTTTTCCCCAATGCATCAATTCTGTTCATTTAATATTTTTATTAATATTTTTAGAATTACTGTAATTTTGGGATAGCCAGGAACACCATCACCTGTAGAAGTATTGGGGTTAATTTAATCAGCATATGCTCATTGATGCTTTCCAGCTTGGAAAAAAAAAAAGCTTGGTTTATCAAGTGAATCCCTCGATGTTAAGCAGAACAGATTTTTTTTTTTTGAGTTACTGCCATTGGCTTTTAAGCTCAGAGGTCCACAGCAACTTGAAAGGTTTCTACCTATGCTGAGAAAATGTTAGTAGACAGGTCTTTTGGAGGAGGTTGAGGCTGTGTTCCTACTGAGTTAACAGTTTTCTGCTGTGGGTACCGGCTCTGAAGGTTAACCTGAGGTAACGCAGTTGCTGAAGGTTCAAGTTTGTGTTGTCCATATGACATTTTGTTGAGATAAAGCAGTCCTTTCTCTGTTTTGAAGAATATTTTCTATAAACTTTATAGCTAAATCAGAAACTTGAGAAAATGTTAATTACATCAGAGGGAAACGGAACGCTTTTTTCCTGTCTTTCTGATTTAGTAAAGGTATAAGGGTTTTGACAAGAGATTTTATGGGTTCTCCTCAAATCTGTAGCTGATGAGCTCTTTGAAACACAGAGTCAAAACCTGCCTGCTGCTACTTTCTTTTTTTCTCCCCCTTCTTGGCAATGCCTCCAGGGGCACTTCAGAACATGCAGCCCACATCAGAAAAAAAAAAAAACAAACCAACCACCAAGCATTTCCTTAGCCATGGCTGGTCAGGTAATCATCTAACCTGTGCGTCTTTGTCTCATGAGAATACCGAGCACCTTCTCTTCTCAAAAAAGACAGACTCTAAATCTATTGTGTTGACTTTAACTTCTTACCAGAAGAAAACATTAATAGAAAGCTGATGTTTTTACTGTAGGAAATAATGGAGCATACAGACCTTGAATAATGTTAGCAATTTCAGGGATAATAAATGTATTAACACTTTTTCATTGTCGATAACAAAACATACCTGCTCAGGCACATCACAGCCTGTGAGCCCTAGAGCACCTTTCCTGGAGGATTAGGTATATTGAGTGTGGAGACACGTTAGTAGCCACTATTTTTTCCATCAAAAGTGCGTGTCTACTTTCTCCTTGTTCCTTCTTATTTCCTTGTTTTGTGCTTGTTTTGGCATATACCTGTTGTCACTTTCAGAGTTGTAAGAGTTTGTGCTCTTGCAAACTGGCTTTAAGGCAACAAAACCTTTTTGTTTATACCTTTAAATATTAAAGTCCAGAAGGTGTAATAAGTTTTTAAAATTTTGCTTCAGCTTTTAAATTTTTTCTTCAGAACAAAGCGTTTAAAAACAGAGATCTGCCTAGAAAACACTTCCTTCAAAGCCGCATTATCACCAACAGCTTCTACCACTTCTCCCCTTCTTACAAATATGCATGGGTTTGAATTTTATTTTTTTTTATTATTGCCTGGTAACTCTTTACAGGTACAGAACTTCTCTTGGCTGTATTTTGCTATCATTTATCTTTCATCACCTGATGATGTAGCTTTGCATCTTTGACTGAGAGTTGCAAGAATCGTTGTCAGAATCACGTTGCTCCTTCCTATTTGGATCCATTTAAATTATTTCATTTAGCTTCTTGAAATCGCATGACTGGAATACAATTTGTGATGTCTAACATTCACCTGTTCTGTAGAGACTCTCCAGGCTCATCTGACTGGAGAAGGGAAAGGACTATTTGTTGAGTCAGAAGATGGTGGCTGAGGTGAAACCAAATCAGAGTCTTTCTCTCAGCTGGTGCTGAAGCACTCTCTTATGTCATCACCAGGCTTATGTACAGCGAATCTGAAGCAATCCATGAGATCAGGCTGGTTGGCTTTTTGTTGGTTGGGGTTTTTTTTTGTGGGGGGGGTGGGTGGGTTTGGCTGTTTTTGTGTTCTTAGTGTCACTATTAGATATGGATCTAGAAATAAGGTGGAAGGAGTGGAGGAATGCATTTCTAACAGGAGAAGATGAATGCAACCTGAACAAAATCTCAGAGATTGTATCTTCCACCTTCATATGGTACAATTAGTAATCTATTTGAGCACCCAGTTATTCTGCAGAGTAATTGCTTTTTCTGATAGAGGTTGGTGAGAAGTGTGAATCGCTAGTCATATGATCAAACCTTCAGGCGTTTGGAGTTTTTTTTTGCTGAGTTACAGTTTCCATCCTTAAGGCATTAGAGTGCTTGTGATAAAACATCCAGTCCTTCCCTGTTCTTCTTGTTAGTACTTGGGAAATCTCTTCGCCTTGCTTTAAACTGAAATTAACTGTAAACTTACAGGATTTTTTTTTTTTTTACTAGTGTCAGCAAACACTAAACATGCAGTAACTTCATGTAGTACCTGGTGTGCAACAAGAGCTTTCAGTGGGCTTAGTTCCTTTAGATTAACTGGGCACATTCAGATCTGGATTTGTGTGAGCAGTGGTAAATAGATATGGGGTCTATAAAACACACATGTGATGATGTGGTGGGCTCTCACTGAAAGTGTCAGCTGATGTTTTAAGGGTACAGGTCACCTGATTGTCTTGGTTGCCTCCACAGAGGTGTGGAGGTGAAGGGCTACTCTTCATCTTCAGCGTGAATCAATGACCCTTTGGGATTTTCTGCTTCTGCTGGCGCCACCTGTTCAGGTGAGCCGTCCCACACATGGGATTCCATAGTGATCCGTAATAGTTTCCAAAGACCTCCCTTTGGTTTGAAAGAAACTTGAAAAATCATTAGGAGAAGAGTAGTCTTCTGCCTAGGAATAAAGACAAGAGGTGCTGTAGCCAAAAAAGCACAGAGGAAAAATACTTTCTTGATCCATTTACTTTTTTTGCCATTACTTTTCATGTCATGTGTTTCACCATTTCCCCTGGAGTCAGACAGCTTCCTCTACTGTTTGCAGAATAAACATTTCTGCTTCCTATTGATCTGTAAAAGACCTATGCAATCACTTCTTTTTTCTTTCTTTCTTTTTTCTTTTTATTTTTTTTTAAATAATAACAAGAAAGCTGAGACAGAAGCATCGTCTGAAGCCACTTGACACAGAAGCCCCTCCAGAATCCTCTTGGTTACTAGTCCTCTAAGACAAAGATAATGCTTATTCTGAGACTTGTGCAACAACTAAAAAATAAAAAGAATAAATCAGAGCTATGTATTTTTCTACGTTGTTTTGAAACTTCTCTTTTAGCATATAGTGGCTGTTCTCAGGGACCTTTCTGCAGCCTTTCTAGCAGGATACCGAACCTTCCTTGCTGTGTGTTGCGCTTTTGTCACAGCCACAGGATTGTCACATTGGTTATGATTGCTGTGCTTCTGCCTCCTTTTCTTTGCACTTCCCCACCCTCTCTGGAATTTGTCCCAGATGATACCTTTGCTTAATGTTGGTGTCTCTCTCTTTATACTTCCATTTGATACTCAGCAGTCTATTTTGAGGTTTGAGGCAGGATTTCAAGTTTTTCCTTAAAAGCTGATTGAGTGTCGTGCTTTTATGTGTTTCAGAGTTCCCTCTTTCTTAGGGAGTTTGCTGTTTGCAGCCTCAAACATACTTTGCAGATAACTTTATAAATGCTGACTTCCAGTTCATATCCTTTTCTTCACACAAACTGTTCTGTGATTGACAACTTTTTCTTTCAGCCTTTGAATATTCCTAAATAGATACTAGTTGCCTAGTAAAGTTCTGTTGCTTCATTAATTCATTTTTCAATCCTCTTTTTTTTTAAAGAGAATAGTAATTTTTACCTCTGTTTAATTTGTGTGTGTTCTCTTAGCCTTTTTTTTTTTAAATACTTTTCACTGTAACCGGTTTTGTTAGTTGGCTGGCTTATTTAGTTAAACCTTAGTAATGTAGAAAATGTTCCCTTAGTTTCAGTCTAAGTTACGACTTTAAGAGAAGGACAAAGGAAGAAGTAACCTTCCTGAAATGAGTTTTCTTTGGGTAAGCATATTTTAGAGCACTTAAGTACTGGAGATTATATGTATTTCCGTATTCCAGTCTTTGGTTCTGCCCTAATCAGATAGTCAGATGCTGGGTGGTCTGGGTGTAAAAATGGCTTCTGTTTTCTGAGAGCAAGTGCCAGAAGTCATTACATTCAGGAGCATAAGTTAGACACAGTTTCATGTGGGGAAAATGCCATGTTATAGCTGGTTTAGTGGACTTCTCTTTCATTTTAGTGTGTTTTAAATAGAATAGCTCAAATCTCAGTTCAACCAGAACAGGACAAGAATTGTTAATTGAAATTACATAGGTTTTCTGGAGAGCTTTAGAAAACAAATCCCAAAGTGAGTGGTTAGGGCTTTAGCTAGAAAGCTCTGTTCCATGGTACACTGGTTGGATATTATCAGAAAGGCTTACTTGTTTCGTTTGTTTGCACGTATGTGTTTTAAGACTTAATTAACTTGCACCTTATTATAAGAACAAAAGAAGAAAATGTAATTTTCTTTCATATCATCAAAATCAAATAGCTCTTGCAGCAAATGAAATGTGATTACTCAAATGTCTTTAATCCGTAGTTTTTGCTACGACTTGTTTTTGCTTCATGATGTAGATCTAAGCTGGTCTCCTGTTCTTCCACTGTTGGATGCTGACATTTGTCTGTATTTTGCTTATACTTAATGCATTTACTAATCCAGAAATGCCTTTTGTCTCTTTCCTTGAGCCTACTTTATCCTGCTATTCCCAGGAAGCAGATCTTTGATTGTTCAGTAATGTTTACAGATTCAAGTCTCCATTTTCTTCATGTTCACGAGATCTTACTCCTCATGCTTTAAAGGTAAATGGTTTTCATTTACAAATGTTGATTCTGGTGGTTTTAAGGATAAAGCCAGGCAGCTACAGGATGATAGATGCTGTGCTTAAACTTGTGCACTCTTGCTCTTTTAATATGTTCAATATTGCATGAAATTGAAATTTATTCACCATTTATTGTTTGGGTTTTTTTTAATTGTTGAAATATACAATGGTTATTTAGCATTCTGAAAATGAAGATAATTTAAAAATTATCAGTGGAGCAGCATTAAAAAGTCTGAAAAGCAAACAACAACAAAACCCCCTTGCCTTTTACCTAAAGGTGTGTATGTATGCACCTCCAAGGGCTGACTTCTGCCAGGGTGGGACGTATCTCTAGAGGTACCAAATCAGTCCTCAGCACAGATGTGGATCTGCTGAGCTCCAGGGAGAGAGATTGCTTGTCTTCACTTACTGAACTGCCTGAAGGTCTCTGCCACTCCTCCACCATTAGGTCAGCTGCCCCATCCACATCCACCATAGGCTCTGTGGATAATGTGGAGTGAGGAAAGTGCTTCGTGAGGGAAGTCTTTGGTTTATATTTGTGTAACACAAGCCTCTTGCTGCTCTGTAGGGTGGGATGCCTCCAAGGTAGTCAGTTCCTTCTTGCTCCTATCCAAGAAGGCTGCACTTGGGTTTAGGGGAGTGCATGTGCATTTCTTTATTAAAATGCATCAAGATTTTTTTTTCTTTGAGCCATGCTACAGTATTTTAAACTGTAGGCTGGAAATAGTGCAATATTCAGTTAAGTTATTTTATAAACCTTAAGAATAGAGTATCTTCAAACAGCTATGTAGTGTAAATCCCTATGTCCTTTGTTTACTTTGGATGTCATGTTTAGATACGTTTAGATCTCTTCTACAGTCGTCTTTTTAGGACAATGTAGTTGTTTCCCATCTGGAAGAGATAAGCGCTTTCAATTCAGGGGAGAAAAAATAAAAGGGCAGAAAGGCAGGCACTTGTGCTGGCCATCATCTTGCTGACAAAGGAGGACAGTGGTGGAGTTGGCAAGTTTAGCATCCGGTTCTGTGTAGGTAATTGAGTGCAAAAGTTGGATTGGAGTATCTTGATGAAATTTTCTTGAGAAATCCTTTGCTGGCTCAGCTTCTACTTCAGTATTTTTGTAAGCAGCTTTCTGCCTCTAGATTTCAAATTCAATTTGCAGTGTGAGACTATTTTAAAACTTGAACATGCAGCATGCATTACTTCATTTTGCAACTGAATACAGTAAAATTAATAGGTTGATAATTAAATTTTGCAAAGTTTAATTCAAATCTAAACTGATCATTTACCAAGAGCAGAAATAAAATAGCATTAAGTTTTACATTTCTAGTGAGACCTTGTTTACTCCTTAAACACTTTAAACAGCAAAAACACGATTGTGCAATTGTGCAAGTAATCCATTAGAGGGCAATCTAATATTGCTCTGTTCCGAAAGAAGTCATCGAGGAGGAGACAGAGCAGTGAATACACAACAGGTACAAGTTTGATAAGGTTGAACTTAGTTTTCTATTTGAATTTAATCTGTTCTAATTGAAGAATGTCTGTTAGCTCAGTAGTAGAACAAGGAAAATAATTTGTTCTTGTTATGACATTTGAGTAAATATAATGGATGTACATATTGTAACAGAACCTCCTTAAATTTGCCTGGTTTACAGAAGTGGCAAAAAGATTTGGAAAAGCAAATTCCATCTCCTCCTTCTATAGTTGACTTACCATCTGGTTATGGCCGAATTGCTCAGGCAAGGATTTTGTAACCTTTTTGAGGAAAAGCTAAGCATGTCAATTCTCCTTAAATAAGTAACTTACAGCAGAAATTCTATTGACATCAGAGTGCTTAATATGTGTTTTTAAGAACTCAGACAATACCTTTATTCTGTCAGATTTTAGAAAGGTAGTAAATTGTAAAACCTCAGAATGATGTTTCCAATTTTAACATTTAAAATATTATCCCATAAACATACTGCTGTAGATGTAGTGTCACTACCTGCACAGTGGAAGGAAATGCTTTGTAAACTCCGTAGTTCTTGATTTTTCTGTAATCTCCTGGTAACTGCTGGAAGCGTGAGAAGGTGTGCCGGCAAAAACACTGCTTTGTATTTTCTCTATTTCTTAAGAATGTGTTAGCAACCACTGCTGAAAAGAGAACACTGACTTGGCTTAGCTTTCGGGTTGACATGATACCATGCCTCTTATGCTGAGATGGGCAAACGAACTTTATATTTCATATGTTATTAGGGACCTATATTTTTGATCCTTGGCAGATAGGAAAGGGATTTACTTAATTGAAGTCAGTGGGTTGGGAAGGTTCCTGTACAGGGTTCAAAAGTGCAGATGTGATTGCCAGACTTCAAAGGCAGCTCTGGACAAGTTTTAGGTTGATAAATTTCCTAAGTGTGAATGTGGATATTTAAAGTGATTTGCAAGGCATCCATTATGATGGAGCAGGCCACGGAGAAAGTACTCACAGGGGGTGTACCAATCAATGATAATTGTATCATTTCATATTTCAAGAAAATCTTTTATATTGTAAATTAATACAGATAGTCAATTTATGCGTTATGCTTAAATGCATTGTTTTCCATTTTGAAATTCAGCAAAAATAATCTAACTATGCCTACAGATTTCAACCTTTTTTAAATTTTTTTATTAATTAAAAATTTTTTCTTTTCAAATATGAAACAAGTTGGTAGTAGTGATTAACATTACTGTAAGATGAAATGCAGTAGAATATGTTCATTTCTGCAGCAAGCGGTGCTTATTCCCTGTGGAGTGAGACTGCAGAGCTGCTTTATTTTGCTCTGAAGTACTGAAATGGAGGTAGGGCATCTATCCAAAACCCATGCTTGAAAGATCCAGTCTTTTAATTGTACACAGATGAAAAACTCTGGCTTTCCTTTTTTTTTTTCCTTCTTTAGGGTCTTTTTTTTTTTTTTTTTTTCCAGAGCTGCTCAGAGCCAGCATGTATAAATAGTCCTAAAGCTATTCACTTCTCTCATCAATGCTATTTTTATCAGTGGCCTCTGGTTAGTGCTGGTTCCATTATGAAAATGTTTGCATGTGTTTTCCAGAGGGTCTACACACTCTGGAGAGGAACACGCAGCTCTAGTGTTGCCTTGTAAATATGGCAAATATCACACCTAAATGTAAAAGGTGTGTTTTTCGTAATTTTTTCCCCCCTTTGCAGGACTGATGCACAGGAGTGTTTTCTTTGCTAGACTTTGTTGTCCACTGGGAAGCTGACAAAAGTCAAAGTGCTCTAAATTGCAGATGGACCTGCTGTGTCCAAAAACATCACGCACCTTTGCTTCCTAGAGGTTTGGGAGAGGGACTGGTCCCTCGGGAGTTCAGAGCACACATGAGAGAGCAGAGCTCTGATTCTCAGAGTGGAGGGTCCCCTGCAGACTTTGGGTTTTTTTTTGTGCAGCTTTTTTTTTTTTTAATAGATGGAGCACAGGAAAAAAAATAATCTGTTGTGAGCATGCAGTTGACTGCTCACAAATGATCCACATAACAGAATTTTGCCTTATATTTTTATTTACCTAGAGGCTTTTTACAGAGTATGACTAGCTGTTCTTTGTGATGCACGCAATCTCATCTTAACAAGATAAACAACATTAATAACCTACTCAGCTTTTACAGTGGAAAATGCTGTTGTTGGTCAGCTGTTAGGGGTTTCTAGTGGGATTGATGAGCCATGTTTAAGTAACTGAAAGTTAAAAGTCTACTTCATAAAATATATCAGTCTTTTTTTTTTTATGGCCCATTTTCATGAGCGCAGGTAATATTTAATTTTGAGCAGTATTTAAAGGCTGCTGGTGACATTGAACTTGGCAGAGCACAAGGCTGATGATCCCTTTGCTGCCTGCCTTGAGTGAGGCTCCAGAATTTTCTTCTGATACAACCAGGAAGCGCAGGTAGAATGAACTCAGAACCCAGAAACTGGAGTTTGCTCAGCTATTTCACTGTAATTCAGTAGTCAGTGATGATATCGTGAGATATCAAGAAGGAACTATATGTTCATTGCATATCTCATTACCTGTGCCATATGTTCTGGTCTGAAATAATTCAAAGTGGGTGGCCTCCTTGGCATGCTACTGGGGCCACCCCTGGGAATGGTCTTATGAAAAAGTGACTTTCCCAGCTGATGAGGAACTGGAGGTGGGGAGGGGAAATCTGTGGGTGAATGACTGGCTCGGGTGCTGACTGGATTGATTGTACTGGCATAGATGGTTATCATGTTTAATTGTTTTAGATAGCTGTGGTGGTAATTGTTGCTTACAAGTCTTGGAAAAAAAAATTGTAAAATACAAAATCAAAGCTGCATCATACAGGAAACAGCCAAGTTCTCACAGGAGAACACCTACAGCTTATTATTTAAAGTGGGGAAAAAAAAAAAGGTAATATATATAGCAGACTTTTTTCTTTTCTTGTCATTCAACTATTCCCTTCTTCCCCGCCCTTTTTCCTCGAAATAGCTAAGACAGGGGAGGCAATTCTTGTGAAATGCTCTCATGCTTGCTAAGTTTAGCAAGCCTGATTTTCCACCCCCTCCCCTCTCCTGGGGGTTATGGAGTGGGAAAATGCAAATTTGACAGTTGAGCAGTTTTTATAAAGAGTTCCCTGTTTACACCATTGCTTTGTTTGGAGGTCTCCACTGATGCCAAAATTGGAAAATGCAAGGGGAGGGCTACAGTTGTTCAGGTTCCTGATCTACAATAAAACAAACTGAGTGTGCAACAAATGGTGATGATCTAGCTAAAAGATTAGTCACTGCCTATGACAGTCCACTGTAGAGGTTTTTTCAATATAGTAGGAGGCAGAAGAGACTATGCTCCTACAGAGACACCAATTTCATAGGGGTGATTTTTTTTCCTTCTTTCTGATGATTCAAAGTCATTAAATTGACTCAGGGTAATGTTTTTAGGCTCCTAACTGGTTAATGATTAGACCCCTTGGGTAATTTGTTGATGTGAAAACTTACCTCCTCTTACATTGACAAGGTGGCTACTTAATCTAAATTGTAAAGTGATTACAATCAATCCATTGACATTTGAAGCAGAGCTACTGCATACTCACCACCTACAACAGTGAAGGGAGGCTGTGACTACCAAAATTTTTTGCTATAAATGCTGCCTTCTCCACGACAGATTGCAGTTGGAAGATCAAGGGGTCCAACTCTTGGAGATCATCTGAAAAGTGTACAATTCAAGCACTACATAAGTTAATAATGTTAATGCAATCCATGTGGTCTTTGTCTAGGTTAAATAGGTTTTATTAGCATTTCCAGTGTAACTGAAAGATAAAAAAAAAGTAGTCTTTGCCTTTTGAGAACGGCTTCTTGGGAGAAGTGCCAGTTAAAGGGTTTCTTCAAGGACCTGTAGCAGAGGTTGGTGGCAGTTGCAGTTTGGGGACAGCTCAGTCTGTGCTCCTGAATGTGCTTTTTCTTCTGCGTGTCCTGCTAGATGGGTATATATGATATTCTGCATGCCCCATGGGAAGCCGGGGCTGTGTAGTGCACATCTCTTCCTCCCGTGAAACCTCAGAGCTAGGTAATGCACATCATAAAACCTTTGGTTCTGGAATGATCTGTATCTTTGCCAGCTGAAGGAAGAAGGAGGATGACTTGAATGTCTCTTTCTTCTTGTTTTGAAACCTACTCAGTTCAGGCTTTTCTTTCTTGTTTCTGTAGATCTGCATTGCCCCTACTTTTTTTATATCTGGGCAGGTGTGCCAGTGGAATGAGTAAAACTCATCATCATCTGGCATCTTGTGCATATCTTTTTTGTTTTTTTTTTTTTTAAAAAAAGCCAGTTCCTCAGTGATGTGTACTGCTGGGGAACAGTAAGCAGGGCAGAGAAAAAAATACATAAACATGTCTAAATATCTGACTAGATAACTGGATACCACGATTCTAGAAGAGATTTGTGTCCTTTTTCTTTTCTTTTTTTTTTTTTTTTTAACTTGAATGGCTTAAAAGGCCATTTTAAGTTTCCAGTTGTTTCACTGATTGGAGCTTCTATTTATTATTTTTTTGAGAAGTCTGCTTGTGTTTCAAGAAATTTGCTTGGTAAGATGTAATGACATAAGACTTATTTAAAATTGACTTCTTACTGTTTCTCAAGTCAGTATCACTTAGTTATTAGCTTTTCTTATAAATAATTAGTTCATGCTAACATTCAGCTGCATACAGCAATATGCTAATTCCTGTATCATTTGCATTTGCATTTGCATATCCAAAGGATGGCAAGATGCAGATTAAAACGAAGGATTCCAAACATTTATTATAGTCCGTGTTGACACAAGCTATTAACTGCATTATTAAGAGCAATGCAGCAGTACTGATGGAGGTTACCTAACATTACTTTGCCATTTCCAATGAAATTCTACGTCATCCTGTCCTCTGGGTGCTGCAGAGAAAAGTGTACAATATTTAAACAGATCAAGCCAGTGGAGGGCAGAGTATATGAATAAGATGGTAATATATAAGTGGTCCTTTCTCGACGGGGTAGGAAAATTGCCAAGCTTCCAGGCAGTTTACACTGTGTCTTGTGTTTTATTTTTTTTTGGTTGAATAAATACATGAATGGTCAGCCTTTTTCTCAAATGTACTTTTATCATCCTGTTTGGTCATGTATTTGATACCTTACAGGGCCAAAGAGAATGTTGTGATACACAAGTCTGTAGAAGTTAATAATTACCATTAATGAATAGCATTAAAGACCTTTTTTTCTGAAATTTGTTGAATGTCATTCTTTCCTGCTTCCATGGTAGCAAATAGAAACTATACTGAGTCTTTTAAGCCTTTGCTTCAGCCAGTGGTTACAATTCAATAATAATTCAGTTGAAAAAATGGGAACTCTGGCAATCCTGCAGTAACATTTACTTAATTGGCTCTTGGGTACAGAGCCCAGGTTTTGGGTACACCACTAAAAAAGCCAGAACACTGTAAATGACTTCACTGTGCTTCTAAATAATTGGTTTCTCCTCACTCAAAAAAGTAAGGGTTTTTCAACTTTTTTTTTTGTGTGTGTGTGTATGCTATGCCAATTAGAGCCCTACCCTTTTGGCTCCTTGCTTCCTTTTTCTTCTTCCAAACTAGCATCTGTTTTTTCACATTCTCCTAGTTTGACTCCAAATGCCAATCAGCTGTGATTGATCCCATTTACAGTTTGCAGCCTGGAACCCACATCTATTCTCACCTGCATTTGTGATTGTGATTAACGAGCATAAATCAGGTGTGACATACTCATGGTTACAGTTTGTGTCTGAAGATGCAGAAGGGTAGGCTGCGTGGGCTTTGCTGTCTCCTCTCTAGTTGCATTGGAAACAAATGGAGATAAAGCACATACTTTGAGCCATTTTTTGCAGCCTAATACATCAGATGAGTGTATGTGAAGTACTAATGTTCATCAGTTTGTATTGCTAAGAAGAAACAGAAGTATGTTTGAAAGGTTAGTTTTAGGAACTTGATCAGTTGTTTTTCCATTTTTGCTGAGGACTGTGCAAGGTTGAAGGTGAAATGAGTTCTGTTCCAATGTTAATGTATATAATGGTGGGACAAAACCATAGGATATGAGATGTAATCTGATTTCTTTTTAAGAAGGGCTCCACTGGGTTTACTTTTCCTCTTGTGACTGATATTAAACATGGATTGATGGAATACTTACGGCAACATTATTCCAGGGTTTTGTAGGCTGGAGGTCGTCTTAGACTAAAGACTACATGCATTATGATTTTTACAGCTGAGCTTTGTCTGTATGGCTCTTTTAGCTAAGAATTTAAGCTCATTATTTTTCAGTAAGATTGTTTGCTTCCTGACACTATAACCTGATTTACAATGAATGCTATTAGTGGTCTGTTCTTTCTTAATGAATATAATTACGCTGAAGACACATGAAACACAATTGACAAATGCCGTGTATTGATTTTAAGCCTGACCTGATTGACGTACTCGAAGAATAACCAACTTGCCAATAATAGGCTATTTGTCTAGCAAAAGAAGTGTTAAATCTTGGTAACTATTTGAAACTGCTTTAAGGGGTCACTGCTCTAAGAGCCTTTTAAAGCAGACTGCTTACAAAAATCTATGCATCTCCTTATCACATACATGCATATCTGTAAACATCTAAAGGAACTGGTATAACACACAGAATGAGAGCAAGTGTAGAAGAAAGCATATGTCTGTCACTAAGCCAGGCAATTATCACTGGGTTCTGGCACTATCCTCTTGGAAATACTTATTCTATCACTTCCAATATCCAAAATTAATTTGATCCAAAAAAAGTTTCTATTTTACATTAATCTCTGATGAGGTGTTTCTACAAATTGCATTTCTTCTAGTGTACTGAAATAGTATTTACATCGTTGTTTCTGCGAGGATGTGTTGCTCGTTCAGAAACCGTGCTGGTGGGAAGGTTAATGAATTTGGGGTCTTCTGAACGAGCCTGAGGGCAGAAGGGGCTGCCTGCAGGGTGGGCAGGGACTGACATCCCGAGCTGGGCTGAAATGGGGTCCTGGGCTGTGGCCAGGATGGGTGTCAGGCCTGGTCAGACCCCGTGGTGCCCTGAGAGCACAGGCAGAAGTGGAGCAGGCAGTACCTGTGGAGAGATACTGCTGGTTAACCCTGTGGATTAATCCTGTTGTACACTGGAGGCTCATGTATTTCCGGTGTATTAAAAAGCCTCTGTAGGAAATATGTTGTGCACGGTGGTTCTTGTTTTGATTATTTCTGACTTGTCATAAAAGGTCCTGTTTGCAGTTCAAAGGGCAGGAAATTCAATAATTTAACATCAGTCACTCAGTGGAAGTGTGATACTCTCTTTTTTTTAAGTTTCAGGAATGAATGTGATCGGTTTGTCTTGAGTGTCGTGGGCCACCCAAGTGAGCAAAGTTACAATTATTTCCTGGACTTTTTTTATACTGAACATATTTGCAGACTGCATTTCTTCATCGCTTTGAGCTTTATCTGTAAAGTTGCTCTTTTTTACCTATGATGTGTTTTTGTGTAGGTGCCTCTTTTTTTTTTTTTGGGTAACACGTCATTGCCCACTTGCTGGCGGCACTTTGAAGTGCGGTTTGAATTAACGCTGACACAAACGCAGGAGCTTGGGACTTGCACAACTTCAGCATATTCCTTTTGAAATACACTTAAACTGCTGTCTTGCACTTAGCGTTTTGTGCAATGTTTAAGCTTGGCGTTTCAGCAGTTTGTTTCCTTTAAGCCAGCAAGTGAAAGGGAGGCACTCTATGGTTAGATGTGTCACTTCTCACATTAAATGTAAAACTGAATGGGGGACTCCACTGGCAATTAGATCAGCAGCTTTCTCTGGACCAGAGGTGTCATCCCCCATGTCCTGCCGAGATTCCAGCTGCGTATTTCCACCAGCTCCAGTATTTGAGTCTGCTTTGCCTTTTAAACTTCTGTTGTGTTTAGCTGCACTGGGGAATAACATTTTTTTTCCTTTAGTTGGCAGCCTTTCTGAGGGGATATGAAGTAATCACTATGAATAAATGTGTTTATAGCAGATTTTTTAAGTGGCTGGGGTTTCTCGTGTCAGGTTATTTGTAATGTATTATGTGTATTCATATAATTTCCTCTTGTAGGATTAGATAGGAGTGTGCATATTTACAGGCATGGCCCATAGTATTTAATGGTGCATTTTGCTGAATAGACTCTAGTGTTTCAGGAAGTATTAGAAATAACAGAACTAGTATGACATCATGCCTTCGCTGACATTGGCAGAAAGACTTGTGTGCCTTTTGGAGATTTTTACTAGGTTATAAAGAACCTATGTATGCTCAGTCAGTCAACTGAGGACTCTGGTGTCACCTTGTTCTTTAAATGACATGTTGCATTTTTCATTGATCATACGTTGTGCTGTTGCTGCTGCAATGGGGAAAAGTTTGTGTTTTGGTTTTTGTGGGTTTTGGTTTTTTTTTAATTTTAGGCTATTTTTGTAATGAGGGGAATGCTAAGCCAACAGTTTTTAACAGATCAGCATGCACAGATACTGCTTTTTTTTCCCCCTCCATATTGCAGTTTTAGCAAGAGTTTGTTAATAAAACCACTCACCTTTGCTTTGTGCCCCTCTCTGCCTCACCCAGCCAACTTCCTGATTGAAAAATAATCTTGGTCAAGTATTTTGTATATTGGTGTGCTGCTTCCTCTCTGGGTGATCCACCTTGCTCCTCATCCTCAGCACCTCTCAGGGCAGCAAGGTGGGCTTGTTTACACAGAGGTGGACATCTAACCACCCCACTGCAGCAACCACAGTGCTGTAGCACCTGTGGATATCTCAGAGCTTCCTCCGTCAGATTATCTTAAGGTGGCATGTGTGTTATCTTGCCAGCTAAAAGTTATAGCTGTCTTCAGTGCAGCCCGGAAGCATCTACTGTGAGTTGGCTTGCAGATGTGCGGTGCTGGATGAATGCCTCAGCCATCCGGGACTGCACACCTCTGGCTGAGCATCTGGTTGGAGTATGCTGCAGTGGCCCTCTGCTGTCTCTGTTGGCTTTGGAGTGACACGATCTAGATAGAAACTAAGCTATTTGAGGTTATTACAGTGGTGCTAGAGATTTTGCAACCTGGCTGGTATGGAGTGAGGTAGCTGTAGTGGAGTTGCCTCACTCCTGACAATACAGGTGATAAAAATTTACTGTCTTCAAAGACATAAGGGTATTTCCTAGTTTTGTTTCTGAGCTTCTGTCTTTTGGTTCCGCTCCATTTCTGTAAAGTTTTCTCAAACTTGTTTGCTTGAAATTTGCTTGACAAGAATGAAAAGGCTCAGATTCTCGTGAAATCTCCTGAATCCAGCAGCTGGGGCTTTAACTAAAACAAAACCCACCCCCTAACCCCCCAAAATACCAAAACACTTGGAATAAGATTCTAAAAATAAGGAAAGTATTGAAAACTATGAAGTGACAGTTCATCACCAAACCTTTCTAGATTACTGATGTATTGAAATGCTTATTTTATTATTTAAATAACTAACAAACTGAGTTATGCAGGAATCAATGTGCTGATGCAGGAATCACAGTGTTGATATTATTAGAAGAAATTATTATGGTATAATAGAAAATGATGCGTACACCAGAGGAGATCCTGGCAAACAAATATGCCTTCAAAATATATACTATACTATGTATTTCACATGGCCTGTTTGATGCGCAGAATGATTTGTGTGTCCCTGGACTTTAAAAATATGTAATTGTGTATGTGTTGATAAACAAGTTAAAGAGATGCAGCAAGCCTCTGGTTCCCAGCAGATGGCAGGATATCCTCATCTATCCCAGCCAGCCTCATATTGGGTGCAGGCAAGGCTGCCTTGTGTGTGTTTATACTTTTGGTATATTAGTTGATTACTTCCAACATGGGCAGGCGCCTTTAAGGCTGTGGAGTACTCCTGTATGTTGCTTTTATGAAATTTTTATGAAGATTGACTGTACTGGGGAATATTCCAAGTCAGAAACCTTTGCACCAGGGTGAGGTGAGGCGTTTGGGAGCAGGTGGTGCCCAGGTCCTTTTGATGGAGAAAGGGTGCTCTGTGCGGGTGGGTAGGTGTGTGGTAATAGGCTTGCCAGGCCTGTCTCAGCTGTGCCAAATGGCATGGGATGGCAGTGAGATGGAGGAGATCCCGCTGCTCAAGGTGCGGCTGGGACTTTCAAATAAACTAAGGTCATTCTGTGGCTCAGGCTGTGGCAGAGCGCTGCAGCCACACTCAGCACTGGGCAGGCAGTGCTTGTTAAAGGAAATCAATTTAATGATTTAAGCAACTCGCTGAGTGTGAGGTATAAATTCCTCTTCATATAGGGAGAGAGCACGTTATTTTTAGAAAGACCATGGAGCAAAAGGCGGACATTTGTTAGATATTTTAGCCTGCTGCTAGGATTTTAAGGCAAACAACCCTTCATCTGCTCCAGAGCCAATTATGTTAATGGTCTTGTAGATCTAAAAGCTGTGGCCGTATGGCAGGCATAGACCTCTCATGCAGAATATCTACGTGCAGATAAAAGGGCACCTTACGTACATTATGTGCATGCCACAGATTAAAGTAGCACACTTCCTCTTGGGTTTATGCTGTGATCTTTCAGTAAATATTAGTAACATATTTTAATGAATAAAAATGAAGTAGCAGAAAACTGACTTGCATTTCGTATTGACAGTAGTTGTTTCAAGTTAAAAATAAAATAGAATGGTATAAAGTGTAGGGAATAGTACAATTTAAGCCTTCCAAAAGAGACCATAGTTTATACAGAGTTTGGGGGTTTGTGAAAGCTGATACTTTTTAAGGTATTAGTTTAGGTGATTGTGCTCATCCTTTCTGTGTGTTATGGTATGAACCTGCAGTGGAAGAAACGCCTCACAACTGTCATGATATACTCATATCTATGGGGCTATCCCTGTTAACTGTGTGGGTTCTGTGGAAGGCACTAGAAGTGCTAGCATCAGGTCAAAACTCATGTAAAACAATTTAATAATGCACAAATAATTAGTTTAGCTTATATCTGCCTATCAGTATAGGTGTGAATAATTGAATGGGTTTGAGAGCATGGTGTTGAATTTTCAGGTTTTTGTAATCTTTTTAGCAAGATGGTTTTAATCAGGGCTGATGAGCAGTGGCGGAGGGGGGCCCCTGTGCTATATGCTTGTTACCTCCAGCTGGGAGAAGAAGAAATGGACCTCAGCCAGAACAGAGAAGCTGAAATAACCCTCATTTCCTTTCAGCCCCACCTGCATCTGTAGTTGTGTTACTCAGCAGCACCTATATCAGCTCCTGTAGAAATTAACCTCACCTTGATCTAGGAAATTAAATTCATCTTAGGGAGCTACTCTGTTAGCAGAAATCTACCTTTGAAGAGAAAATTGTGGATACCACTTTGTACCTTTGATAGTTTTTTCTGTTTGTTTTTTTTTTTTTTATCCTTTGTGCTGTTTCATCCCTTGGCGCTCCCCGATTCTGGTAGCACTGACTCTTTCCATAGCTGCCTCCAAATATTAAACCGCAAAAAAGTAAGCTATGAAAGTGGAATGATAGCAGTGAGTGAGGACAATCTCTGCAACCCTTTTGTTTCATCTCTGTTGAGGTGAATGTGTCAACAGCTGTCAGCAATAATGCTTATTGCTCTTACAGCAATGTGATGGATTGATATGTGTACCAAAATATGTTAGAAATTGAAATAAAATATGCATTTTTTTCATAATTTATCAGCATTATGATGGCACAAAAAAGCCAGTCTTATGAATAATACAGAGCTCTGCAGCGGGCATTATGTTCTGTAGGTAATAAATGCAACGTCTCTCCTAGACTACCAGGAGAGTTGTAAAGCAGAATGCATTAGTTCTGCTTTGTGATAATAAATCATTTTAGTTTGTCAGAAGGCTCTGGCTAACTTTTACTCCTGAGGTATGAAAGAATGCGGTGCCATACGGCTCTGGATGGTTTCTGAAGTGTTTAGGCTGGCTCTGAATCTCCTGGGTAATGTTTTGAGTGAGCGATATGGTTAGATAACAAGTGGCAGTATTTCTCAGGTATCGATGTTGTGATGTCTCCCGTTGTTTTATTGCCTAGAGTGGCTGATTTTGTCCTAATTGGAACTGTAGCTCTTCTCTGATGTTTTGTGTCTCTATTTGCAATATGGCTCTGTGTCTCTCTGAAGAGCTGTGTGAGAATGCTGAGTGACAAGATGCTCTGCTGCTTGGGCATCTTTTGGAGGGGGCAAAGAATTCAATTACACTTTTGTTCTGATTTTACATGCCTAAGCACTGGTTTAGGCAGTTGTAAAAGCTGCCTTTCCCTAAGCTTCTGTGCACATCAGCTGATCATTGCTGCAAACAGCCCAGACGATGGCAACACAGAGCAGGTAGAAGGAGACCTGGGCTGATTATGCAAGATTAGAGGAAAAAAAAGCTACTTGTGTAAACTTCACTAAAATATGCGAGTTATCTCAAGTTCATTAATTTTAGTTTAATTTTCAGAGCATTATGTGTTGTGGTGTTCTTAGGAAAGATAGTAGAGTCTTTCTAATCCATGCTTTCCTAATTTACACAATTCATTATTTAGATTTAAAAAGATGGAGTGTCTCCACTTTCTAGCCAAGATTTAACAGCAGAAAGTGTAGTGAAATGTCATTAATAAATTTTATCATCTGTACAAAATATGCTATGGTGTATATACAGCATGTTACGAGGTATTAGCAGAAAAAAAATAAACTACACTTATCTAAATTGCCTTGTATTATGGGGACTGTTACTGTAACCTCTCATATTTTGAATGCTTCCTATGAAGAAACCATTATGAATCACTGACTTTTTTTTTTTTATTGGATTTACAAAGTTTTAGTAGACTTTAATAGCTGTGATTAGAACACCAGTCCTGTATTTCTGGCTATACCTTGCAGTGGTTTTGTAGGGGTTGATACATATGAGGATCTTGAGACACCCTGAATAAAGTTCATGTTGTATAGCAGCAGCCCACCTGCTCTTGCAGATGCTCACTTCTGCCCTTGTCACTCTGAATCCAACCTCCTTTCCCTTCTGTTGTCTTTTGGTGAGAAGGAGCGAGATCTTCTATCTGTGAACTGTGGTGTGCTTTGGCAATGGCAGCGCTGGGTTTCTGGAGTTGCCTGTTCCTTTTTTCCTCATCCTTGGATGTGTTCTTTCATGGAATGTGATTCTCTATTGCAGAGTTTGCTTTGGCGACATTGGTACCAAGCCCAAAGAATGGTTTTACACACCTTTGCTGCTGCTGTGTGCCTAGGATGCTACCAGGGGAGGGGCAGTGACACCTGGTACCTGCGTGGTGGTCAGTGGCACTTCAGGGGGACTTGGTTGTTTGTTTGGCCCTGTGTCTGGTGCCACACAGGCACCATCACTGCTGAGTTGTCAATGGAGACAACAGGGAGCTTCTGCACAGGCTGCACAGAGTATCAGCTCTTTTGTCTGCCTGTGGAGGGGCAGGGAGCTCCCCATGTTTACATGGAGACTTGGTGACTACTTTTGCCTTGCCCATCGTACCCCAGGTGCTTCCCTGATCTAGGATGCATCTGTGTACTCAGTGTATTGCTCAACATACGTGATCTGTGCAGCTGAGTGCATAGGAGTAGCTCTGCTCTGTACTCCATGAAGAACAGCATCTCCTATTTCTTTCTGTGGGTTGGCTCCTGAGTTACATCCCTTTAGAACAATTGTTCTGTTCTTACAGAGCTCTGTACAGAGCTCTGGATGGTGTAATTATTCTCATATTTATGGTAGCTGATCTGTAAACCTTCCAGCTTCAAATAATTTAGTGATATTTTACTCTGGAATTGTTCGTAGGAAGTATTGTGTACTTTAAAGAACAGCAATATCTTTAAAAAGATTCTTTTGCAAATTGAAGTCTTAATGATTACTGAATGTTGTGACTAACAGTCTTTCTCCTGTTTAGAAGTTAAATAGTAATAAGCAGTTCCATTAGTGTATTTAACAAATGATAGTGTCCTTTTCTTGCAGAAAAGCAAACAAAGATAAGGGTGGGGGTTTTTTTGTTTGTTTTAAGTCAGTGGTGTACTGTAACTTTTACTTTGCCTTTCACCCCTGGCAGTGTGTTCTTATTCGAGTATTTTTTTCTCAACTTACCCCACAGTCACTGGCTGTTCACCACAGTCCTATATTGGAATTTTGTTTGGTTTTTAGGAGCTATATGCCTAAACTGGAGTTCTGAGTTCTAAATATTTGGTATAATTTTCAGAGGAGAATCTGACGGGATCAATGAAATGTTGTTGTCTATCCTGTCTGATTACAGGAAATGAAGAGTTTGCAGAATAAGCTTTGTTAGTTCTTGATGTGTGGAGCTTCCTTGAAAATAAAGGAAAGCTGATACACAGAAAAACTAAATGACATTGCAAATCTCAGTGGTTATAACTGTCAATTGTCATTTCCCTCTGCTTGGGAAAATATCCCTAAAGCCTCAAGACTCTCTGAACAATCCTCTCATTTTGTTTTGTCCTCAGTCCAAATAAACACTGATTTCTTTGTTACTGGAAGTGGGAATTGATGAAAGCAGGCTGTATTTGGATTGGTTAAAAGAACTGCTGGGGCCAAGTCTCTGTCTCTTCCATGCAGCAATCTGGTGTGCTCAGTCCAGTGTGCAAAGGCACTTGTTGGCAGAGCCTGTGTGGCAATACTGGGGTCCTCCCTGCACCTGCTGGTTCACTGCACGATCACAAGATCATTGCTGGCTTTGAAGCATTCATTGCTTCCTTAGAGACTTTTGCCATAATATCTTACTTGACAGTTTCTGATTTTCCTTTTCAGAATACCTTTTAATGCTTTCTGTATAGCTAACACATTTTGAAGTCTTTGGTTATGGCTGTGGGCTGTTGGTGAAATGAGAATTGATCTCTTAAATCAGGCTGACTTTATCATAGCACTTCACAAAGTGTAAGAAAAGCTTCACCCCTGCCAGAAAGAAGTTGCTTTGGAAGTTACAGGAGAATGTGACATAGTCTATTTGATCTAATGGCTGAATGTGCTTTCAACAAAACGTGATGTAGAGGCTGTTCTTTGATCTCATTTGTCCTCTTAAAACTCATTTCTCAAGTGTTTCATGTCTGTCTGTTCATTTTGTGTGTCGTACAGAATAATGCAGTGCTCCAAAAATGAAGCCAATAACGTAAGTTTTAATGCTGAAAACTGAAGCTGCAGAGCATTATCATACATGAACAGCTTTATCACAGACAGGTTCTTACAGGTGCTCTGTAAAGCTGTTACGGAGACTGAGACACCTGGAATATTTAGACCAGACTTTGAAGAGTTTGGCGTTCGCATGTATTTAGTTTTTCCTGATGTCTGTATGCCATTGCAGCTTGTCTTTATCAGATTGTAAATACTCTACTTGCTATACATAGTCTTCACAATAAAACACAACGCAAGAGGGGAAGGAATAAGCATAAATGAAAACCGTGTCTTTTTGTACATCAAGTGTATTTGCTGTCACTGATGAGATCTTTGATTCCAGGAACTGCATTGATGCATTAAGCTGCAGAAGCTCCCTTGAAAGCAGAAGAAATAACACCTCCTCAAATTTAAGAGTACCATATCGTCGGGATAAGTGCTGCCTAGTGGAAAGTTGACGAGAGAGGTTCAAAGCAAGACATCCAAATACGTGCTAGGCTTTTAGAAGTATATGGTCTGATGTAAATGGAAGAAATAACTGAAATCTTACTGAAGATTTCTGTTTATGCTTTGTGGGTGAGGGGAGAAGGAAGAGGCATCGGGCGGGGGGGCTGGAGATTGATTAGATGGTGCAAGGTGAAAGAAAAGAACAGGTTTAAGTCAGAGTGAGGAAGAAAGAAGACTGGGAGCAGGTACTTGAAGGCAATAAGGAGTAGTGAGAAACGAGGGAACTGAGGAGGGCGCACAGCACATGTGAGATGTGGGACCTGGGCTGACCCCCATTACACCAGGCGCTGCTGCACTCTCCTGCCCAGTGTGGCACAAAGGATGTTGAGACAGGTCCACACACCTAGAGCTTTCTCCACAGGGCCCTTGGCTGATGAGACGCACTAGCACTTAACAATAAAAGTTACTTTGGGCAAAAATAGCAAGAGAGTAAAGAGAAAGAAAACTCTCTGCAGTGGCCAGCTGTACAGAGTGGAGTCAGGGTCCCTGGATCAGCATCTTCCCCTCTTGGGAAGGGTACGGAGCAGGAGTTATAAGGCCTGTGTAATAATAGTGGATAATTTTTACTTTTTTGGAGACTAACAGCAATTCAAAAGACACAGCCTAAACTTCTTGACCCTAATGAGGACACATGTGTAAGCAACCCTGTGTACCAGCTCATCAGAGCTGAATTTGGGCTCTCCATGTGTGCTTTTTCCTCTGTGGCCTGATGCTGCAGCAGAGTTGCATTCTCCCATGATGCAGGAAAGTCTGACAGCGTCCCCTGATTCTGGATGGTGCGTTTGGTTTTTGGAGGTGAAAATGCTTCCCATCTTCCTTAAAGCAACATGGCATTGCTTTTCAGGGCTTCCTCCCTGTCTGGGGTTCTAGGAGAAGTTTCTTCTCTGCACAGCTGTCATTTAGTAAATATTTACTATTTAAACTTGATTTCAGAGTAATTTTATGGAAATAAGTCTATCTATAGACACTATTTAAAATAGTTTAAAAGTAATTTCAGATCATAACAAGAATGATGAATAAAGAACTTTAATGCTATGAAATCTGCCTCACAACTTACCTCTCAGCTTTGATGTAAGTTTGGGCTCTGACAATAACAAATGGCCACTTCTGAACTACTGCTATTTATTTTCCTTTGGTCAGAGTTGTTTGGTTTATGACTTCCTGCCCTTCCCCCCCTTGAAATTTTATGCTTGAGATTTCCATACAAATTACCTGATATGACTATTTGCATGAGGAGAAGTACCTAAAACTGTAAAACACAAATGCAGAAATAAAGACAATGTGTCACATCAGTGCTCTTTCATAAATACTTGCTTTGTGGTAGAGTAGGCTGAAAGGAAACATATGAGTAAAAGAAATATTTCCTAATCCCTGAACACTTCTAAATCTTCCCCAGGCACTTGGGAAAGATTCTGTATTGAAACATATAGCTAGAGTCAAACTTTTTAAATAGTAAGTCCATGGACTACTTCCCAAATTGCACATCTGGTTGCAAGACTGCATTCTGGGGTATTCTTTCAATGGTATTTCCAAAGAGGTTTAACCTCTTTTATATGCAAATACACCAATACTTAAGCACTTAGCCTCTTTCATCTGCAAACTAATTGATAACTTATAGACTGTGATGAGTCTACACCAAGTGGTGATGGTGGTACAGAGAAACAGCTTCACCACATCAAAGATGGTTCTTGAAATTTTTGTTACAATTGATTGTTATGGTATTTTGGGTCCAAACTCTGAACATGAACAACAGATTTGATTAGTCTTCAAAAATCTTGTATTCCCTCTGCTGTTAGTTTACCACTACCTTCTTTTCTCATGATTATATTCAACATAATTACAAAAGGTAAGTGAATTGAATTGCTACACAACTGAAATACATATTTAGATTTCATTATGAAGTGACCTGATGCTTTTCTAGCTCATAGGTAAAAGAAGGTCAACCTACAGGGAAAAACATTAAAGTCAATTATGGCTTTGAATTTTCTGGATTCCCCTGCAGAAGGAGCTTTCTGGAAAAAAAAATAGCAGTATTTTTATATGCTTTCTACTATAATTCCTTTTTCACATGTTACTTAGCGGTTCTTGTAAAGAGTCATTAATTGCCCCCAGTCCCCCTTTCAAATACCTCTGTTCTTCCATTTCTTTTGGTAAACCCTCTTTTAAAGTCTTCATAATTATTTCAAGATGTGTAAATGTATTGTATCACCAAAAAAAAAGCATACACTGTAGCTTTGTAATTAATTTCTGCAGCCAGTTGTTTTGTTCCTTTTTTCTCCTAGTTCTGATTTCTCTGTATTCTCTTGCTCTGAATTCTCCAAGCTCCTAGAGCACTGCCTTTGTGCAAACACAGTGATCTGAGTCGTGGCTAGTATTGTGTGTAAGTAGGGGGTAACGGGGATTTCTTAAAGCTTTTCATAATGTGATACCCTTAGTGATGGAGCATTATTGTTTAAGTATATTTTGTGTTTTCATAATCGAAATTTCTTTGTCTAAAAAGAGTATTTTGACCTAAATTTCTGTGCTAGTATGTTTAAGCAACTCTGTGCCCAAAGGAGTTGTTCTTTGTAGTTTACACAATGTGGAGATTTGGAAGTGAAGAATGGCAGAAAGCGTTGTTACAAAAAGGACAATTTTCCACTTTAGAGATGTGACAAATATGGACAGGACTTGTTTTCATTTCCTGTCCCCATCCAAACATGATCTGTCACTTAACTACTGCTTATATAAAGTAAATGCACTGTTCTGTAAAGCACCTTTTCACTTAAGACTTTAATACGTTTCATGTTTGCATGTGAAAAAAGGCATTATACCATGACACTGTATGTGCAAGAACCATTTGTTCTAAATCATTTGGTCCTATCTGATCATAGTGCCAATGTGGATGTGGGCTGCTGAAAGGGTTCAACTGGCTTTTCTGTTTAAACTTCCCTATTGTCCTATTATTCAACCCATTCTCTTGTTAGGAGCTCATTTGTGCTTTCATGACATTTCAGTGTCTGCCAGGCCCGCAGCTGTTGAAGTTGGGCTCATAGTGGCAGGAGTTCAAACTTGGAGAATCAATTCTGTAACAAAAATAAGTCTCTTCTAATAGTGCTCGGAACGGACAAGGACCAGTCATTCAGTGGATCTATTTCTAATGATGCCCACATGACCAATGCGGGCATTTCTGCTTGGTCCAGCACAACTGGTTCAGTTCAAATGGTTCAATTCTACAAGGTAGCCGGAGCCATAAGTGCTCACCTCAGCTGTGCAGAGATGGAGCCATGTTCTTTCCATTGAAAGGTCTTGGGAGGAGAAGCTCTGCACACCCAAGTTTTAGCTCCCAAGGACTAAACCATATAACCACCTAGATATTTTCTGGGAATGTAGTTGAATAAACAGAATGTATAATCTTGAAGTTCATGGTCTCTGGCGTTTTTTAATCTTTTTTAAACTATACCTATTAGCAGTATTTATCTGATTATTTGTTGTTCTGTTGAATTTGCAACTCAACCATGCACAAGGTCAGCAGTTTTTATTGTTAAAGACCATTTAGGAGCTCTTATTTATTGATATCCTGCATAATTTATATTTTCCATCTCCAGATAGTAATAACACAACGTAATAGATAGTATTGGTTTCTAATGATGTACTGAATGGGGAAGCTGTGCAGAACAATGGGTTGATACTGTGTTAGTAAGTGTAACGGCTGGATGTGTATCTTCCTTTAATCGTTGAGCTGTTTGTTGTGACCCACTGCTGACCTCTTTAAGAACAATTTCCTTTTCATATACATACAGTTATCTGGCCTAATGCTTTTCCTAGGTAATTATGCCTCACATAGGCAGTGTCCGTGCCAGGCAGATCAAGGAATTGTGACTTGACCTGTTTCGCTAATTTCCAAAAACAGCAGTCAGTTTCTAGTGATGTTTCTAGTGATGATGGAAATGATTCTGTAACTGGAACAGGACCTCTAGAGAACCTCTAAAATAGAAATCTGTTATACACTCCTTGTTATAGGAAGCATTTGCCTTGGGGAAAACACCAATAGGTTTCCAGTTTTCACAGTGATCATTATGATTTCTTTGAAAATGACCACCATAAAAGTTTCCTTTAGCCAGCTGCCATATTAAGAATATTGGGGGAGAAATAACAAAACCCCTCTAGAACCTGTGAAGAATCTCCATGAGCCCATACCTTAATTTGAGAAGATATTTTCAGAAATCTCTATTTAATGTCTCAGCTAGTGGCCATTAAAGAGTTTGTATTGAATATGTTATCTCTCAGATACTCCGTCAAATTCTCGCCATCCACTTAAGTAGTTCTATTGACTTGATGTTGTCCAGACTGATGCCATTTTGAACCATTGTTTCTTGCTAATCTTCATAACTGTTCTTATAAAGCCTTAAAGAAGAAAGGAAATACCTTCTCCAGACAAAACATTCAAAATGGTGAGAGCTGAGTTATGCTGCTTTACTTTGTACTCAGAAGGGAAGATTTGGAGCATACTAATTTTTAATACACTGAAGTGCCTGAAGGTCTGTGGCATTATTTTGTGCGTTTGAATGCTGGCTTTCTGCTCACTCATGAAGTAGGTGAATCTTGAAAACGTGTTTCTTCCCTTCCTATTTCTGATGGAAAAGGAAATTCAGACATTTCCTGTTCTGAAGCCTGCTGTTAAAGCTGGGAGAGAAAAGCGCTCCCATCTGCATTAAGATCCCACGTGAAAGAAGATGTGCCTTGCGCATTCATGTCTTGCTGCTTCAGTATCAGTGTTCTGTAGATCAGGCAGTGCAATGACAAAGCCATACACACACGGGAGAGGTGGTGCTACAGCTAAGATTGTTACTATTCAGATTTCTTTGGCATTAGATCATTCTTTAGAATCATAGAATAGTCTGGGTTGGAAGGGACCTTTAAAGGTCACGTAGTCTAATTCCCCTGCAGTGAGCAGGGATATCTTCAACTAGATCAGGTTGCTCAGAGCCCCGGCCAACCTCACCTTGAATGTTTCCAGGGATGGGGCACCTACCACCTTTCTGGGCAACCTGTTCCAGAGTTTGACTACCCTTGTTGTACCTCATGAAGTTCATACAGGCGCACTTCTAGAGCAGGATTTGGTGAGCAGAGTGGGGGAAACTGTACACCAACTGACTCTCAAAACTACTGATAAAATAATGCCCCCATTACTCCCAAGATCCGAAAGGCAGCCATGTTCAATTTGAAAACTGTTCCTTGGGTGCATTGAGAAATCATTATATGACATGTGCCTTCAGTTTATACTTCCAGTTTCATGGATGCTGACATTAAGCAGATAAAACAGATGTTTTCTTTTTCCCTTTCCATGCTGGTGGTTGGCTAGATGGATGTTTTCACTTTTGTGTGATATACAGATTTTTGCATCAAGAAATTCATAACTAACTGAAGAGAAGTCGCTCGTGTTTTTGTAAAAAGTAGGATCTCTTTGCAACTTACTGGCTGCTCTGGGGCTAAACTTACTACTATATAATGAAAGATGGTGCAGCTTCTGTTCTTCTCTTCTGATCTTTAAATTTATTTCTGTGCTTACAGGAATTCTTTATTAGTATTAAAACAGTTGCAGTAGTAAAAATCCTGTGGTGTATAAAATACTATATATTAGCTCGGTTTAAACTAAAATATGAAAAACGCCAAATTCTGCCCTTGTTTAACTCTAAACTGTTCTAAAATTCCACAATCTGTTAAGTCACACCTTTTGGTTAAATTGGCATATTGTTACATACAGAAGAATGTTAATACCCTCTTACAATTTCTTCATAAAACATTAAAGCAATCACGATGGTAAGTGTGAAGAGAATGCAGAAGAAAAGTGCAATTATCCTCTCCTGTGAATTTTTTCACAAAGTAAATCTGACCTTGTGGATTGACCCATGTCTTTACTCTGCAAGTTCTGTCTGATAACCTAGAACAAAGGCAGCCAGTGAGTATTGGGCATGTGAAGCAAATTGTCTCAGGATCAGAGCAGCCTGCTGAAGATCATCAGCTTGTTTGACATTGTTTTATGTGTCATTTCACTTGTATATGCTGTCTGCATTTCTTCAGTTGTGCTCACTGTTTAATCTGGAATTTAGAAAGTTACTCATGTCTGTGGAAATGTTGGCCACCCTTTCTCTGGAATGTGGCTGTGGATTATTGTAAATTTGGATTGGTGGCTTAATAGAAAATTTGCTCTCTTTTTAGGTTGGGATTAATTTTTAAGAGTTTGACTTTGTACATCTGTCTTTAGTGGTGTATGTGTGGGATTTTCAAATATTATAAAGCCATGGTACCTTGCAGAGAATGATCAAAAATACCCATATAATTATTCCTTCATATCTTGCAGTTAATGAATTACCTGTATCCCACCTGTCAATACACTTACAGGAAAACCTCCATTTGTTAATCGGAGTTGATTTTCTAAATCATTAATATTATTTGCCACTCTTTTATTGTCTTAATATGCTCTACTCAGCAGATGTCTGATTGTTGGTTTTGTCAGATTAGAGATCTGACAAATCTGCTCTCTTCTGCTCTCAACTATCGCCTCGAATGGAAGCTTTCAAACTGTGTATTGGTTAAAACAACAGAAGCTTGAATTAGTCCAACTAATACCTATCTTATATACCTTAGCTGATACCCTCCTAAGTACTTAACCAAGTCAGTCTAGAGATTGCTTGATAAGTCAAATTGTATTCTTGAGAACGTATGGGACTGAAACGTCATCTCTTGTTGACTGTAACTGCATACAAAGCAAAATCATAAATCCTTACTAGATCTAGATTATCTTTTGGGGGTATCATCAAGTATGCTACGGTATTGGCTCAGGCGAAATCATATTCAAAGTTTAACAAAAAAATAAAGTGTAGACAGAATTACACTGTAAATGCACATACTTATATGTGAGTATAGCAGAATACTCAGCTGGATTTTCAAGTACGTGAACTGTCTGTCTGTCTGACCTGTATTCTCATTTTTAAGCTGCATTTAACTCTTTATGAAGATAATGTTACTTGATAATGAGCTTGGAATGTAATTTTGGAATACTATGGGACACATATCAAATGTAAACCTAAAATTTACCTATCTGCTTATATCACTAAAGGAGGTAATGGGACAGCAGAACTGCGTAGGCTCACTTTGAGTAGTCATATTTAAAATGTTAACCCAATCAGCTCTCCAGCAGTCAGCCCATGAAATTATATGACAAAACCACTTAAAACATTGAAAGAGAATGAACTGCACTTTTAAAATACAGTGTGGGTTTTTTACTTCTATAGGGAAGAAGGTCGGGGTTTTTTGCTCCTGACCTCAATTTCAGAATACAAAGTGTCTGGTTTGATGGATGAAGCATGTTGGGTGCAGAGATCTGCTTATAAAACGCATGTGGAAGGCAGGACCTAGCTGAGCTGCATGTATGAATGGCATTACTTTCTGTACTATAGTCTCTCCAGTGAAAGTTGCTATGACTTCAAATCTGAAAACAGTGCCCCAAAATACTATTGATATGACTGAAAACAGAAGCAGCTGAAGAGAGGGACAGAGGCAGGTTGTTTGGATGAAAACTTTCCCAATTTTACACACAAATTTGAAACATTTTTCATGGGGAAAAAGAAAATAAACCTCAAATGTGTATCATAAAAGCTCCAGAGAATTGCCCTTAAAAAAAATCACCTTGTAAAAATTATGTTTCATCATTTTTCACTGAAGATAACAATCAACTAGAGCTTTATTGATATATTTTCCAATTTCAACTAAGTCGGAAAATAGTGGGATAGTGTGGCAGCTGTCATAAATGTATGAAGTCCTTTCCCTCGGTTCCTTGTTCTTCAGTATGTATCAATATTCCATTTTAGAACTACCCTGATGGGGGGAAAATCCCTCTCCCCCTTTCCCTGTAAAGAAGAATTTTCCTCTGGCAGGTAGGCTGCTGCTCTTCTCGTGTGGCTAGCACAAGGTCAGTCTTCTGAGTTGTTTGTTCAGAGTATGTTTTTATCAGATAAACACCCTAATATTTCTCTATCAACATATTTGTCTGAACGCAGGAATTTAACATAGATATTTTTATCTGAAAAAAAAATAAATTGTGCAATGCATGAGCATTTTGCCATAAGCTTTCACATAAATTTTACAGAAGAGTTCCTTCTAGAAGCTCCAGTCTGATTCTTATAAAATGAAAGCCTTTTGTTTAAGTGTAAGGTGAATAGAGAAATGCTGCAAGCTTCATTTCATTTCCTTGCTGACTTTATACTTATTTGCTGTTAAAGGATTTTTGTATATTTTCTTTTGATCTTGCAGTCAAGTCTAATTCTTAATGCAGACCAAACCCATAACTCACTTTATCGTCTAGCTAGATTTAACAAGTTGCCACTGTGCTTCCTGGTGTGGTTTTTTTGCCTAGACAGTGACCCTTTGCAGCTAAAATGGAACACTGAATTAGCCATAATTCAAAGATGCACATACAAAATGACTTCTGTCATCTTGCTTGTTTTTCACTGGCTTGGGCGGGGGAGAAAGAAAGGAGGAAATTAAGATGATGATGACACACATACAACATCAATGAAAGGCACCAATACAGGTTAGGCGTGGACCTGCTGGGGCCAAGCTCTGAAGAGAAAGATCTGGGAGTCCTGGTAGACAGCAAAATGACAATGAGCAAGCAGTGTGCTCTTGTGGCCAGGAAGGCCAACGGAATCCTGGGCTGCACAGGGAAG